>JACXGI010000617.1:0-89225 GCA_016801175.1 Esox masquinongy
TGCCATTAATACAGGTAACGAGTGGAGGACAGAGGAGCCTCTTAAAGAAGAAGTTACAGGTCTGTGAGAGCCAGAAATCTTGCTTGTTTGTAGGTGACCAAATACTTATTTTACCGAGGAATTTACCAATAAATTCATTAAAAATCCTACAATGTGATTCTCTGGATTTTTTTTTCTCATTTTGTCTCTCATAGTTGAACTGTACCTATGATGAAAATTATAGGCCTCTCTCATCTTTTTAAGTGGGAGAACTTGCACAATTGTTGGCTGACTAAATACTTTTTTGCCCCACTGTATGCGTGTGTAACAACTGTAAAAAGCACAATGGCAATTCTAAATCTGCAAAGAGGCAAATTTAATGTACAAGGTGTATGTGCAACTGAAATGCAGGGATAGCAGCGGTGAGGTTCCTGAGGTAGACACGTACCTTTGACAACTGAAACTTCCATTATCAGGTATGGCAAGGCAGTGTCAGAGTAGTACAAGGAAGTTGTGGAACAAGGTCCCTGAGAGGCGGGGGGGGGGATGGTGTATGGTAAGTGATGGGTCACAGAGTTCACAGAGTTCTCTTGGCCCCATATACAAACACACTTGTTGTTATAGACTCATCACTTAATACTGATTTGAAAAACACGCATGTCGTTAAAAAATACACTGTAGATAAAAAGCACTTCCTGCTTTTTTAGCAGTCAATTCTCTGTATTAGAGCCACAGAATGAGCCTTTTAAGGCATTGTTATGCTAAAAGGTACACGTTGGTGTGATCAGTAGTGGACTGTTCATCTGGAATGCTGGGAGAATTCCCGGTGGGCCTGTCAACCTGTGGGCCTGCGTGCCGTCTGCCTAATATGTGTTGTGTTTTTGGGCCTGGCAGACGTTGTTATACTGGGGCAAGGATATGGGGCTTTCAGCCCATGGCTGGGTTACACAGCTCACCTCTATGGGGCTGTCAGCCCATGGCTGGATTACACAGCCCACATCTTCCCCATCACACACGCTGACAGTGACAGGAAAATTGATGTGAGAAATTGACGGTACCGAAAAATAATTGATAATACCATGAACAGAAAGGTGGGGCTGAGAATCCGCAAAACACTTCATTGTAGACTTTGGGACTGGTGTTCTGCGAGTACTATTTAATGAAGCTGCCAGTTGAGGACCTGTGAGTCATCTGTTTCTCAAACTAGACACTCTAATGTATTTGTCGTCTTGCTCTGTTGTGCACTGGGGCCTCCCACTTCTCTTTCTATTCTGGTTAGAGACAGTTTGCACTGTTCTGTGAAGGAAGTACTACACAGTTTCAGAAGAAAGTTCTTTGTTTCTGGCGATTTTGAGCCAGTAATCGAACCCAAAAACACTGTTGCAGAAGATGCTGTACTAGTTTTAACTGTTTAGTGAAATTGGGACTAAAGTTACATCTGCATTTAGATCTACGGGAAAGACATCAGTAACTTGGGCTCGGTATAGCTTTGATAACTAATGGCAAGATTTATTCTGTTTTTGGACTGTCATATGGCAGAGAGGTGGTCAGCCTTTGTGTTATTTTTCACTTCCATCTGGAAAATACAATGAATGACTATGCAGGCATAGATTGATAAACTAAATATGGCAGCAAAGTAAGTGAAGAGGAAATAACCTATTTGTTGTGGTGTTTCTAAAGTTTCCTGTCCTGTACATATACCAAACACAGATAAACATGACATGCACACACACAAATATACACAGCCTGGCCTGTCATCAGCTGTAATAATTACATTACAGGAAAGATGGTGATTTATTCATTCAAAAAACATTAACTTGTATGTGTGTGTGTATGTCTGTGTGATCCATACACATACACATATATTTTCTGGTGAATAACCTAAATTTTAAGTTATACACCAGAAAATATAGGTTCACTTCATTTAGATAGTCAAGATTGCTGTCTGTAGATTTTCTACAGATATTCATACTATTAACAAACTATCAAGAAACATAGTAAATGCTTCCTAAGATTAAGGTTATGTTTAGAATAAATGTTAGAGTAAGGGTTAGGGAAAGGGTTAAGATTAGGCATAGGATGAGGTTTAAAGTCAAGGTAAGTATCATACACCACTAAAGTCCTGGGTAGATGCTTCCAGAAAGGATATGAACAAAAAGAATACTGCACAATGTTGCTGCATCCAAGTGTTATACGTTTAATAAAAAGGTGCAACGTTGAGGCTCACTGTCCAGGAATTACTCTAATAACATCCAGTCTTGTTATTTATTATAACATTATTGTTTCTTTGAATCTTTAGTGATACTTGATAATACTTCAACTATAAATACTACATACTTCAACTATAAAGACTATTTCATTACTGTTCATAACTGAGTGACAGTTGTTACTGTTATTCTATTGTTGAAGTTTGATTACTCTTAATATTATTATCCACCTCATTGTCATTGGATTACTGCAATTATAGAATTAAAATGTCACTTTATTGTAATTGGTTAATCATAATTTTCATCATGTGATATGTTATTGGTAATGCTACCATATATTTAGATGTTTGGTTCACCGTTCCTCTATGAAGGTTGTTGGCTGAAACATTGCACCTTTTTAGCAAACTTATGACACTTGAAGCAGTGTGCGAGATTCTATTTTTTGCTAGTATATTGATAGTCCATTTAGCAACTACTCATTGACATTCCAAATAAAGTATGGTGACCCTTCAAATTACAGCCCGTTACTTACAGGGTAGTTCCCACGTAACTACGTAGTAACAAGAATGCAAGTACGTGGTACGAATGGGTAGTTATGTAGGAACAATGTAGGTGTTACATGTACTTATATGAACGAACAACGATACTACTCCAAAACAACTTGGTAAACAGACAGGTGATAAAAAAGCAATTTTGAAAGTATATAATTGTCATTCTTATTCGTGCTTATGTATTTTCCATTTAAATGTGACTTTACTCATTATTTTATTGCAAGTTCGCTCGCGGAATTAAGAATTTAAGAGAAAAGAAAGATGATGCGCATTTTTCTGCTTTTTGCGCAACTTTTCACCATGCCAACACACGCTTTGGGCAATCGTTTTTTGCCAAACCAAAAGCTGCTTTGACATCAATCACAAATGTATGACTTGATTGTAGATGTGTGTTAGGAATCAAGCCACAGAAAGCACTTATCTGTTGGGTGTCCTACAGTTCCCACTGCTTCTGCTCTAAAAAAGGTGTCCACATTAATGTTTTTTTCTCCAATATGCCGGATCGAAAGCGCTTTAATGTAGGCTATTATTTCGTCGCGTTGAAAGCGAGTAGCTGACGAATGAAACGTATAGGCTTAACAAATACAAGTTTGTCTGATTTTACTGTTGTTGAAGACAATTAAACGTTAACATTAGAAGGCATACTTTAAAATGTGGATATCCAAAGGTGCCTGGCTCACATTTCGATAGTTGCCCAATATCCAAATAACTAATAACATTGTTATTAGTATTAACTGACTGAAGGCAGTATACATTAATAATGAATTAAAGATGAATAATACACTGCTCCAAAAAATTAAGGGAACATTTAACACATCGGTTCTCGAGGAAGGAAAGATATTAAAGATCAAAATCTTTACTGAACATTGTGTAATTTGTTGAGAACAAAATTATGTAACAACGGTCAATGGAAACCAAAATCACCAAACAACTGAGGGCTGGATTCAAACTCACACCTAAAATGAAAGTAAACAATTGAAATCACAGGCTGTTGCAACTTGCGTGAATGTCATCACGGCAACTCATAATGTGACTCAAGAGTGTGTATGGACCCAACGCTCCTCATCTGTGAAGAAAACAGGGTGCCAATGACGGATCTGCCAATTCTGGTGCCAATCGAGCTGCATGGTGCTGGGCTGTGAGCACAGGTCCCACTAGAGGATGTCTGGCTGTCATGCCACCCTCATGGAGTTCTGACAGTTTGGTCAGAAACATGTACACCATCATCAGCCTGCTGGAGTTCATTTTGTATGGCTCTGGCAGTGCTCCTCCTGTACCTCCTCGCACAAAGGAGCAGATACCGGTCCTGCAGCTAGGTTGTTGCCCTTCTACAGCACAGTCCAACTCTCCTTGTGTAACCTGTTATCTCCTCCATGCTCTTGAGACTGTGCTGGGAGACACAGCAAACATTGCTAAGGCATGTACAGATGTGCCATCCTGGAGGAGTTGGACTGCCTGTGCAACCTGAATGGGTTGCAGGCACCACCTCATACTACCATTAGTGACAAGGACACTAGCAAAATGCAAAAGTATTAAAGAATTAGTCAGGAAGGATAATGAGAGAGTAAGTGTCTGTGGCCACCACCTGCAAAACCATTTCCTATTTGGGCGTTGTCTTGCTGTTGCCTCTCCAGTGCACCTGTTGTCACTTTCATTTGCACCAAAACAGGTGACATTGTTTCACAATCACTTTTGCTTCCTAACTGGACAGATTGATATCCCTGAAGTTTGCCTTGAAATAATTTAAGCCATTTAAAAGCTAATTTGTATTTTACAAAGGCACACACCATTTCTGTTTGATTACTGATTAAGATTCAGACTTGGAATATTTTTGTTGACCTTACCATTAAAGAACAATTGATTCTTGTGAACTACTAACTAAGCCATTTAATAGTTGAGTAAGTTGTATTTTTCCTGGGCTACACAACTGATATGCATTGCCAGGGATACTGCAGGACTGGAGATGGAAAACATGCTATAGATTAGGTAGGTTATGCACAGTAGATGTTTAACCAATGAATAATATGTCCTCACGCATATCTTTTGTTGTGTTGTAGTAAGAAATCCTGAGGATGTATTACACAGTTACAAGAAATTTTGGAAAGACTTCAAGAAAACCAGGAGCATAAATAAATGCTGCAGGAGGGACAAGGTGGAAAAAACACCATTGCCCTTACTGCCATTAAAGCAGAGGTATGTACAGTTAAGTGGGAAACCATACAAGCAATCTAACTTGAATTGTGTTTGTTTTGATCTCCCCAATTTTTGCAATTATTATTCCAAGTGTAATTCATTATTAATGTATGCTGCCTTCAGTCAGTTTATACTAATAACAGTGTTATTACTGCGGATTTTTAGACTACAAAAATATAACACATTATTTTTCTTCTGGGCTATAACAAACTTTTGAGGACAAGGAAAGTACTAAGCGTATCTGTAAGACATGGGACAACCGACTTTTCTGTTATGTATTCAACAGTGTTTTTTTAAAACATAGTTTATACACTCTGGTGCCATTATAATGGGATGTGTAAAATATGATTTCAGTAAAATTTGAGCAGACAATAGTAAATTATAAAAAATGTAATGCTCACAGTTGTTTTTGTTACTGAACATGTTATTGTCAGTGACAAGTCCAGTAATTTTATACCAAACAACACTTTTTACTGAAATTCTCTATACAGGTCGAAATCACTTCCAAGGGGGAAGACTTTGGGACTCCCCCTCTATACCAAGCTGTTTAGGGGCTGTGTGGTTACACAGAATTGCAAATGCTGTACATGGACAGCACGCCGGACCTGCAAAACAACCTTTTGGATATGAAGATGGACTCCGAATTGATATACTGTGTGTGTATATATATATATATATATATATATATATATATATATATATATATATATATATATAAAAAGGTTCAGATAGCAGTGGTTGTACTTGTTTGTAATAGTATTTTATTGTTTTTATTTGTTTTAATAAAATGTTTAGAATTGGCATGTGTTTTTTTAAATGTCATTATATCTCTGTCCGAATGTTGCAGATATCTAGATTTGATTTTGATTAATTCCCTGACATGTTTTTTTATTTTGAACATACCCTCTCATTTTAAATTGTCATTAATTAATTAGTTTGAGGTGTTACATGTTTTAACTACTGTGAATCAGACTGCTTCATTTGACTACACCAAACGTACTTGCTTGGTAGGTGCAATTACTGTGTATCTATGTGGGTACAGACACCGCCTCAAATTTTAGCCCTCTTTCCTTGTAACTACACTGTAACTCTGCGGGGACAGACACTGCTTCAAATTACAGCCCTGTTTCCTTGTAACTAAACTGTAACTGTGGGAACCGACACCACTTCATATTACAGCCCTCTTTCCTTGTAACTACAGTGTAACTACATGGGAACAGACACCTTTTCAAATTACCGCCCTCTTTCCTTGTAACTACATGGGAGCAGACACCTTTTCAAATTATCGCCCTCTTTCCTTGTAACTATAGTGTAACTATGTGGGAACAGACACAGCTTATAATTACGGCCCTCTTTCCTTGTAACTACACTAACTATGTGGGAGCAGACACTGCTTCAAATTACAGCCCTCTTTCCTTGTAACTACAGTGTATTTATGTGGGAACAGACACTGCTTCAAATTACAGCCCTCTTTCCTTGTAACTACAATGTATTTATGTGGGAACAGACACCGCTTAAAATTACAGCCCTCTTTTCTTGTAACTACATTGTAACTATGTGGGAACAGATTCCCACTTCAAATTACAGCCCTCTTTCCTTGTAACTACACTAACTACGTGGGAGCAGACACTGCTTCAAATTACAGCCCTCTTTCCTTGTAACTACAGTGTATTTATGTGGGAACAGACACTGCTTCAAATTACAGCCCTCTTTGCTTGTAACTACTCTGTAACTACGTGGGAACAGACACCACTTCAAATTACAGCCCTCTTTCCTCATAACTACACCGTAATTATGTGGGAACAGACATCGCTTCAAATTACAGTCCTCTTTCCTAGTACTTACACTGTAAGTGTTGTTACCGTATAAGAACTATTTTAAGATGATGGACGTACTTGGAACTTACATGGTAAGTAATGGTAAAGAACACAAGTTATGGGAAAGAACATGCTACAACACGATGATGGCGTGAAGGTATGTAATGGTGTATTAACTGAAAACAAATTACATTTTACCATGTATTTATTTTCTTTTTATCAGGTGTTATTAATAAAATAGACTAGTTTTAATGTGTATTTCCACCACAACCTAATGGATCTTATTTGTATCTACATTTGGAAACAACACAACATTTTAGGAGATTTGCATAGTGAGCCAGGCACCTTTGGATGTCCACATTTTAAAGTATACCTTCTAATTTTAAAGTTTAATTGTCCTCAACAACAGTAAAATTTGACAAACTCGTACTTGTTAAGCCTATCCGTTTCATTCATCAGCTTCTCGCTTTCAATGAGATGAAATAATAGTAGCCTACATTGGAGCACTTTCGATCCGGCATATTAGAGAAAAAAAACGTTCATGTGGGCGCCTATTTTCAAGGAGAAGCAGTGGGGGCTGTAGGAAACCCAACAGATAAGTGCTTTCTGTGGCTTGATTCCTAACACACATCTATAATCAATTCATACATTTGTGATTGATGTCAATGCTGCTTTTGGTTTGGCACGAACTGTTTGCCCAAAGCACGTGTTGGCATGGTGAAAAGTTGCGCAAAGCGGAGAAATACGCATCATCTTTCTTTTCTCATAAATCCTTAATTCTGTGAGTGAACTTGCAATAAAATAATGAGTAAAGTCACATTTAAATGAAAAATTCATAAGCACGAATAAGAATGACAATTTTTAACTTTCAAAATTGCTTTTTTATCACCTGTCTGTTTACTTAGGAGTTTTGGAGTAGTATCGTTCTTCATTCATATAAGTATACGTAAAACCTACAATGTTCCTACATAACTACTCATTCTTACCACGTACTTACATTCTTGTTCCTACATAGTTACGTGGGAACTACCCTGTAAGTAACAGGCTTTAATTTGAAGGGTTACCTAAAGGGTAACTGAAATACAGTGTAAAATCACCTTAAAGAAGCTTAAGTGTATTGATGAGAAAAGTGTATACAGTGTTTTTTACCAGTTGTTCTTCTCTCTTCTACCTTCCAGGGTCCTACAGGACCTCCAGGAATGCCTGGCACACCGGGTAAAAGGGGTCCTCAGGTGAGTCTCTGTTACTTCTCCCTGTCTCTACCTCTGTTAGCCAAGCTCAATAATCTATAATGTAGTGATGGAACATGTCTTAAAAGCATTAAAAGCAACTGAAATTGCTTGACTACTCCTTGGCTTATTGTGTCCATTAGTACCTGTGCAACTCGGGTGAAAGTTGTTGAAGTGGTCTCTTACGACAATTCCTGTCACATTTGCAAAGTTCCAAATAAACACAGTTAGCAACCCTGAGGGAGGTAAAGAGTTACTGCTGCTTTCAACACATTGAAAGATTCCAGAAACTTGTCGGGTTCCACCTTTCCTTTGTTCATAACGTCAACTTTGGTATGCACTGCAGTCAGATTGACCGTATCATGTGTACGCCAGATAGTGCTGAGGTCAAACTCCCAGACATAAATAGGAAAACTCACATAAAGAGGCATTGGAAAATACTGACTTCCTGACAAGGTGGGGTAACAAAAAGAGGGGGGAGGAAAGAGACAGAGATGATATCACAAGTGATAAAGAGGATAAGTCCACTTACTGACATAGTATACCCTCCACTTTTTCTGCATCTAATTTCTGGGTCACTCAGGTCAGTGTATAACTGAACTACAACCTGTCCTTCCTCTCAGATGGAGAGTGCAGCTCATTAAGCTCAAAGGTTTCAGTTTGAAGTGTGGTTTATGGACATGAGGAAACTGCTGCATACACAGATCTTCCTCCTTCAGACAGTCAACACATTCCAAAACATACCACCTCAAATTAATTTACACCAGGCACCACAGCGGATGCTTTTGTTTCCAATGCTCTCAACAAGCATCAGACTAACTGCTGTGATGATGCTGCCTTCGAGTGTTGTCATGAGAGGCAAAGGGACACACCACAAAAATTGGATGAAGCTAATTTACAGATTCCCCCTCACAAACACCTCTGCGGTCAAACATCTTTTAAGTAAGACCGATTTATATTGCCAGCGGCACAGTGATGCTGATTCTGTGTGCTTAGGCTTACAACCGCATATTAAAAAAACACTCCAGTGCAAAATGTCTCTGTATCTTGCAGTTCGCAACATGCACCCTCAACACCAACCTTACCACAAATGGAGGAAGGGCTTCGATTTAAAAAAACAAGCTGTTGTTCTTGTTGATTGCTGAAATAATCTTTGAGGGACAGGGATGTCTGCTTGTTTTGTTTTACCTTTCTTTAAACAGGCAAGCCATTAAAAGCACGTTGTTTTTTACAATAATTCCCTATTCACAATACATTGTTTATGTCCAAACCAGGAAATGGGAATCTTCGGAGTTCAGGTAGAGTGTCGAACTAAACTCTCAGATGTTCTCTCAACCTTAGAGGCTTTTTTCTGACCTTTATTACCCATAGAACTATTATTCACTCCCAACTCAAAGGATGCATCTGGAGGCTGAATCAAAATACCGTTTATGTTGTCCATCATTATCTTGTAAGTGTGGCTTGTAAGTGTAGAGCATACCAAGTAAACATTGTGGTATTGCGTTTTGCATAGTTTAGGTCACAGAATTTTAACATGTTATGTTTTTGAGGTTTTAAAGGTCTCTGTATTCCTTAAGAAAGCTTTGGGCTGTGATGATCATGCCTTTATATATGTTTGCTGCTACACACCTTGCTTGTTTTAACTAGAAATATGCATATTAAGTCTTTGTCATATGGCTTTCCAGTTAACAAGAAATTAAAACTAGTCTTTTAACGTGTTTATGCTGAATGCTCATACCACCAGTTAAAGTAAGCCAGAAAGAGAATATTTGTTTTTATGATGCTAGAGTTTTGCTGATTATTACTGCTGTGTGTTTTATGTTAAGTAAAACAAGTTTTGTTGGCGGTATACTCTTCAGAAGAACACTGTAGAATTGTAACTTCTGAATAACTCCATCTGATTTAAGGTGACTGCTTTCAAGTCCGAGGAATGTTTTAGGAGTGCAGCTTCAGTAAAAATATAAGAATATTAATGTTCAATAGTTTGTGGTGACTTTGAAATGTCCTTGTTTTCTAATAAAAAGCATTTTTTGTCCATTAAAATAACAACAAATTGTTCAGAAATACAGTGTAGACGTTGTTAATGTCAGTCATTTCCTAGTAACTACATTGTAACTACGTGGGAACAGACATTGTAGCTGGAAATGACATTTATAGCTGGTATTGGCGGGTTTTTAATGGAATAGATCTGCATAGATGTACAGAAGCCCATTATCAGCAGCCATCAGTCCTGTGTTCCAATGGCATGTTGTGTTTGCAAATCCAAGTTAGAAAATCCTTTTGCAATTATGTTATCACTGCTGAAAACTGTTGTGCTGATTAAAGAAGCAATAATACTGGCCTTTTTTAGTCTAGTTGTGTATCTGGAGCATCAGCAGTTATGGGTTTGATTACTTGAGGGCTATTCTATGCAAGAAATTGCCAAGAAATTGAAGATCTCTTACAACACTCTGTACTACTCCATTCATAGAACAGCGCAAACTGGCTCTAACCGGAATAGAAGGAGTGGGAGGCCCCAGTGCACAACTGAGGAAGAGGACAATTACATTTGAGTGTCTAGTTGAACAAATAGATGCCTCACAGGTGCTGAACTGGCAGCTTCATTAAATATTACTCACAAAACACCAGTCTCAACGTCAACAGTGAAGCGGCGACTCCGGGATGCTGGCCCTCTAGGTAGAATTGCAAAGAAAAAGACAAATCTCAGACTAGCCAATATTTAAAAAATGATTAAGATGGGCAAAAGGACACAGATACTGGACAGAGGATGATTGGAAAAAATGTGTTATAAACAGACATACAGTTGTGCTCATAAGTTTGCATACCCTGGCAGAAATTGTGAAATTTTGGCACTGACTTTGAAAATATGACTGATCATGCAAATTTTTTTTATTTTATTTAAGGATAGTGATCATTTGAAGCCATTTATTATCACATAGTTGTTTGGATCCTTTTTTAATCATAATGATAACAGAAATCACCCAAATGGCACTGATCAAAAGCCTTGCAAATGCCAGTCAGTACTGTTCAGTCACTTATTAAGAAGTGGACAATTCGGGGATCACTTGATACCAAGCCAAGGTCAGGTAGACCAAGAAAGATTTCAGCCAAAACTGCCAGAAGAATTGTTCAGGATACAAAGAAAAACCCACAGGTAACCTCAGGAGAAATAGAGGCTGCTCTGGAAAAAGACAGTGTGGTTGTTTCAAGGAGAACAATACGACGATATTTGAACAAACATGAGCTGCATGGTCGAGTTGCCAGAAAGAAGCCTTTACTGCGCCAATGCCACCAAAAGCCCGGTTACAATATGCCCGACAACACCTTGACACGCCTCACAGCTTCTGGCACAATGTAATTTGGAATGACAAGACCAAAATAGAGCTTTATGGTCACAACCACAAGTGCTATGTTTGGAGAGGGGTCAACAAGGCCTATAGTGAACAGAATACCATCCCCACTGTGAAGCATGGTGGTGGCTCACTATTGTTCTGGGGGTGTGTGAGCTCTAAAGGCACGGGGAATTTAGTGAAATCTGATGGCAAGATTAATGCAGCATGTTATCAGAGAATACTGGCAGACAATTCGCATTCTTCTGCACGAAAGCTGCGCATGGGACGCTCTTGGAATTTCCAGCACGACAATGACCCTAAGCACAAGGCCAAGTTGACCCTCCAGTGGTTACAGCAGAAAAAGGTGAAGGTTCTGGAGTGGCCATCACAGTCTCCTGACCTTAATATCATCGAGCCACTCTGGGTAGATCTCAAACATGTGGTTCATGCAAGACGACCAAAGACTTTGCATGACCTAGAGGCATTTTGCCAATTCAAATGGGCAGCTATACCACCTGCAAGAACTCAGGGCCTCTAGACAACTATTACAAAAGACTGCACGCTGTCATTGATGCTAAAGGGGGCAATACACAGTATTAAGAACTAATGGTATGCAGACTTTTGAACAGGGTTAATTTTTTTCTTTGTCGCCATGTTTTTTTTTATGATTATGCCATTCTGTTATGACCTACAGTTGAATGTGAATCCCATAAGAAATAAAAGACGTGTTTTGCCTGCTCACTCATGTTTTCTTTACAAATGGTACATATAGCTCTGGAAAAAATTAAGAGATCACTCCTAATTTTTCTTTAATCAGCATCTCTAAATTCCAACACAGGCACACCTTTACTTAATGAGGTACTGATTAGGTGATTACCTGAACCAAATCTAATTTAACGAGGAAAAGTATGAAAACCACTGCTGTGGTCATCACTATCCTCTTGCAATAGGACCAGCTGGATGGCAAAAACAGTGCAAGTAGTACCTCAAAGGTAATTTGAATAAAAAAATAACTAGCATGACAAAGCATGACAAAAGAATTGAAAAGAATAGCTTTGAGTGAGGAAAAGAAGTGTTTCTATTCTGGCTTTACTGGCACAGGGATACAGTGAGCGTCAGGTTGCTTCCATCCTGAAAACTTCAAAGACGGCAGTTCATAAGAACAAGGTCAAGCAACAGACATTGGGGACAACAAAGCTACAGACTGGCAGAGGGCAAAAACGACTGACCGAGATGACGTCAACTCATTCGAATGTCACTCAACAACCCTAGGATGACATCAGGTGACCTACAAAAAGAATGGCAAACAGCAGCTGGGGTGAAGTGCACAACGAGGACGGTTCGAAACAGGCTCCTAGGGCTGAAGTCGTGCAAAGCTAGAAAAAAGCCCTTCATCAATGAGAAGCAAAGAAGAGCCAGGCTGAAGTTTGTAAAAGACCATAAGGATTGGACCGTAGAGGAATGGAGTAATGTCATCTTCTCCGACGAGTCAAATTTTCAGCTTTGCCTAATACCTAGTCGTCTAATTGTTAGACGGAGACCTGGAGAGGCCTACAAGCCACAGTGTCTCACACCCACTGTGAAATTTGGTGGAGGATCGGTGATGATCTGAGGATGCTTCAGCAAGGCTGGAATCGGGCAGATTTATCTTTGTGAAGGACGCATGAATCAAGCCAAGTACAAGGTTCTCCTGGAAGAACACCTGCTTCCTTCTGCTCTGAAAATATTTCCCAACTCTGAGAATCGGTTTTTCCAGCAGAACAATGCTCCATGCCACACAGCCAGGTCAATCAAGGCGTGGATGGAGGACCACCAGATCAAGACCCTGTCATGGCCAGCCCAATCTTTAGACCTGAATCCCATTGAAAAACTCTGGAATTTGATCAAGAGGAAGATGGATGGTCACAAGCCATCAAACAAAGCCGAGCTACTTGCATTTTTGTGCCAGGAGTGGCATAAAGTCACCCTACAGCAATGTGACAGACTGGTGGAGAGCATGCCAAGACGCATGAAAGCTATGATTAAAAATCAGGTTTATTCCACCAAATATTGATTTCTGAACTCTTCCTAAGTTAAAACATTAGTATTTTATTGTTGAAAAATGAATATGAATTTGTTTTCTTTGCATTATTTGAGGTCTGAAAACAATGCATATTTTTTTGGTTATTTTGACCAGTTGTTATTTTCTAAAAATAAATACTCTAAATGACAATATTTTTATTTGGAATTTGGAAGTAATGTTGTTAGAACAAAACTGTTCATTTTCCTCAAACACATAACTATGAATAGTAAAACCAGAGAAACTGATAATTTTGCAGTGGTCTCTTAATTTTTTCCAGAGCTGTATATTACCATTCTCCAAGGGTATGCAAACTTTTGAGCACAACTGTATCTAAGTTTGAGGTGTTCAGAATGTAATGGTGTGAGTGTAGAAGCGAGGCAGGCGAAAGGAAAAAACAAAAAGAGCGACAGTCATTCAAAAGTCTTTATATATCTTCCTTTTAGCAAACGGAACGCACCACACTGTCTCTCAAAAGACAAACAGTAGTCCATGAGGTGTGGTGAGGAAACAACACAAATGAAAAATTATTGGAAACAGGTGCGCTGCTGCCATCAATCTCCAGCTGGTGGTTAGTACACCGGCGAGATGGAGCGCCGGAGAGGGAGGGGAGCCGCTGTGTCACAGGGAGCAGATGTGACACAGACAGCGACAGTCATTCAAAAGTCTTTATATATATTCCTTTTAGCAAACGGAACGCACCACACTGTCTCTCAAAAGACAAACAGTAGTCCATGAGGTGTGGTGAGGAAACAACACAAATGAAAAATTATTGGAAACAGGTGCGCTGCTGCCATCAATCTCCAGCTGGTGGTTAGTACACCGGCGAGATGGAGCGCCGGAGAGGGAGGGAGCCGCTGTGTCACAGGGAGCAGATGTGACACAGATCACAAGAATATTTATGAGATGCAGACCAAATGAAAATTTGCTGGATAAGTGTTTAACGCCAACTTTCAGGTATGGTGGAGGCAATGTGATTGTCTGGGGTTCTCTGATGTTGGAAAGGTGGGAAATTTGTACAGGACAAAAAGGGATCTTGAAGAAGGAAGGCTATCACTCCATTTTGCAACGTCATGCCAGACCCTGTGGACAGTGCTTGATTGGAGCCAATTTTCTTCTACAACAGGACTATATCCCAAAGCACAGCTCCAAACTATGCAACAACTATTTAGAGAAGAACCAGTCAGCTGGGATTTTATCTATAATGGAGTGGCCAGCAATGTTTCCAGAACTCTACCCTATTAAGCTGTTGTTGGAGAAGTATGGTATGTATGAAGTGCCCATCAAGCCAATCCAACTTGTGGGAGGTGCTTCAGGAAGCATAGGGTGAAATCTCTTCAGATTACCTCAACAAAATGACAACTAGATTGCCAAAGGTCTGCAAGGCTGTAATTACTGCAATTAATAACCACAATTATTATTTCAATAAATTATTTCTAACCATGTCAATTACTATATTTTCTATTTATTTTTGCTTTATTTCCCATTCAAACTCATTTCATGTATGTCTGTATGGAAAACAAGGAAATTTCTAAGCAACCCCAAACTTTTGAATGGTAGTATAAAAGTTTGTGCAATGTAAAGCTGATAGTTATGGCTTCTTTGTAAAATAATTAATCTATGATCTTTAACACTAGGACCACTAAATGCCTACGAGAATTGGCATTTGAGTTTGTAATTAAAATAAAACTGCCATTTTGAAAGCTACACCTTCCTCCTTCCATTATCTTTCTTAATTAGGCGTATCTTACATTGTTCCGTTGTCAGAATTCTAAATTCACAAACGGAAAACTATTTAGAGACTATTTACCTTTTTTTTTACCCTGTTTTCCGACTTAATCGGCCACCAGTCCACAGTACTTAGTGTTGGTATCCAGGCAGCTGCTAATGGTACCCCTCACTGAATGCATGACGTCAATGGATGAATACGTGATACTCCCAGATGCATGATACAGTCTTGGTTGAATTTGAATGAACTTACAAATTAAACACAATATTTCCATGACCATTTAACAATTTAAATAGGCTATTATTGAAACATACTACAAACGATATAGGCTACTTGACAATTCAACAAATGTAGAACACAATACCGGCGATTCAGCATTCTTGTGTAGGCTAATTCAGCAAATGTAAATCTAAAATGTCAATCTAAAAGTTATTAATGAAACAAAATACCAGACATTCTTTACCAATCAACAATTACCAATTCAACAAACGTATTACACTGTTACTGTTTCTATTAGGAGAGAGAAACAAAGTCACATACACATCCTATCATCACACTTTGAATTTTCTCTGCTTATTTTACTGAAGATTAAGATTCTACAAATGTATTAGGCTAAATAATTATTCATGAAACGAAATACCAACAATCGCCAATTATCAATTCAGCAAACGTATTACACGTTTCTGTAGTTATTAGGAGAGTGAAACAAAATTGCATTCACCTCCTATCATCACTCTGCAAACGTATTACACGTTACTGTTTTTCATTAATACAATCGACAAATGACTTCTATATTTTGATATAGGCTACTGTTAATCATTCATTGAAATTGTTTACATGTGGTTTACATTCTTTAGATGTTACATGTACATGTCTACCTTGGGAACCTCTTCGCTCTTATCCCTACATTTCAGTTGCACATGCCTCCTTGCACCTTCAATTTGCACATTTATACATCCCACTTATAACATACATTGTTCTTAACTGTTTCACATGTAAATGTTTTGCATTCTTCTATTTGAACTTCTGGTTAGATGCTAACTGCATTTTGTTATACTATACTTGTTCAATGACAATAAAGTTGAATCTAATCTAATCGAATATATAGCAATGAAATAGCAATGACGTCACTGGATGAATGAGCGATAACCCCCTGATCAACCCAGACAAACCTATGCATGTGACTGAAATGCAATGATGAAGAATGATGATGAGGGTAGAAATTGTATATAATCTGAACTCTGTAAGCAAGTCAGACACAATTTCTAGTATTTAGTTCACAATGGCAAACCAAACGAATTTGACGCCCTGACAGCATTGCAGATGCTGCAAGATTTAGATGCGATGGAGTTAGATGGAGGATCAGAAACAGAACCCAGAAATCGACGTCTTGGATGCCGGGTCTTCATCTGATTCTGATAATGAGCCGCCACCTCCAATGCCTGAGCCTCCTTGCAAAAAGAAAGGAAGATGACCTTCACAGGAATATCCTCACCGAGAGTGCAGGCTCCACAACCCAAGCCAGAGGACACATTGGCAGTGCATTTGACAGTTTTCTTTGTTTGTGTGACGTGCAGATGCTGCAGAGACATCAGAGACTGTACTGTTACTTGTGCGCACAGAAAAGGAGAGAGTGCATGGGACATGTCTGTTGATGAACTCAAAGTACTCATTGCGCTCTTGTATGTCCGCAGCACATACAGTGGGAAGAGCGTGGATGTGGAGTCATTTTGGTCTGATCGATATGGGGGGATCGATACAGTTTCCAAGCGTAGTCTACTTTTTCAGAGAGACAATGCCCCACCATTTCAGAGAGATTATGCGACACCTGCATTTTGACAACAAGGAGACAAGTAGACTACGCTTGGAAACTGACAAGTTTGCTGCAATCTCAGATACCTCGTAAAGTTTTGTGAAGAATTGCATTGCTTGTTACAAGCCCGGAGAAAACATAATTGTTGATGAGCAAATGTTCCCAGCAAAAGCTCGATGCCGTTTTACTCAGTACATAGTTAACAAACCCGACAAGTTTGGGATCAAATTTTGGTTAACTGCTGATGTCGACACAAAGTGCTCAATGGCTATCCATACCTGGCGAAGGATGAAACCAGGCAAGCGGGTGAGCGACTTTCGGAGACTGGTTTTGAGACTCACAGAGACTTTCACAGGCAAAGGCAGAAATGTGACCACAGACAACTTTTTTACATCACTTTCCCTGGCAGAGAAATTGATGGGTAAGAAAACAAGCCTTCTGGGAACCATGAACAAACAGAGATGGGAGCTGCCACCTTGCGTGGAAAACAACACACCAGCAGAGCTCTACTCCACAACACTAATGGAAAATGGGAGTGCTACACTTACAGTGTATCAATGAAAGAAGAACAAGAGTGTTTGCCTTCTCAGCACCATGCATCCAACCATAGCCATCAGCAGTGAACCCAAGAAAAAAACAGAGACAATGACACACTACAATCACTCAAAGGTATGTCTGCCAAATAGCTTTAGTCTATATCTACCTTGCACCAAATTATATCTTATTGTTTCATTATTGCCATTATTATTGGTGTTATTTTTCTATATAATCTTAACCTTATTTTTTTGTTCAATAGGTGGGCGTGTATACCCTCAATCAGATGGCAAGACTGTACTCTGTAAAAGGAGGTACTCGTAGCTGGCCTGTTGCGGTGTTCTACAACCATTTAGACATGGTTGCTGTCAATGCACATGTGCTGTACAAGTAATGTCTCAACAAGACAATCAGCAGAAGACATTTCATAATGGAGCTGACATGTGACCTTCGTGAAAATGACATGAACGCCAAGACCGCCAAGAAGCAAGCCACCAAGGAGGCAGCACGTCCCCCTCTTCCTAAGCCTCAGCAGCTCACACCCAGCAAGATGACACAGTGTCATGTCAGCAAGTGCACACGTAACAAGACCGATGAGAACTGTGTGCAGTGCAACTGTTTTATTTGCCAGTCTTGGTCACACAAATCCCAGAAGCTGTGTGCTGACTGTGGAGTAGAAGTTTGAAGTTCGAGCGAGATGCATAAATGCATGTGTTTTTGTAGCCCACATCATCCAAAGCAATCGACAAATTACATTTATATATTTTTTCAAATAGTCTATTTCGTTATTCATGTAGGCAACTGTAAATCATCCTTTGGTCATCCTATTACTCTGCTAATCGAATTTACAAATAAAATTAATTGCAATAATACACTGCAATGTTTTTACTTGAAGAGAAGACTGTGAAGGGTAGTTATAGGCTGTGCATAATGATGGGAAGTCCGAGGGGATGCGATGAGGAACATGTGTGTGTAATAGTGGAGATTCCGGGGTGTTCCGTGAATGCGGAGCTAACTGTCGGAGGCTGGCGTGATCATGGGAGGCACTGTGACAGTGTAAACTACTGTAAATCATCCTTTTCTTTATTTATTTATCATATGTATCATGTTCATCAAGCAACCATGCTTTAGGCCTATGTACGGCTATTCATGCAGATATCCTTTGATCGTCGCAAACTGGTCAATAATGTCTCTTATTTTACCATCAAAATTAGTTCAAAATGAAAACTAAATTCTAATGGATTTATTTTGAATAACTTAAGTGTTGTGTAATTTTCATTTAGTACATATGTAGGGCCTAATAAACAAATCAACATACTATAGCCTGTGTTCTTAGAAATAATCGTTCTATATATTCTTTTTTAGTCGTTTTTTCATATGGTAAGTCCTTCAATACAAACACATTCTTGTATTTTTTCAAATTCATTAACCATTTAAAACAAACAAATTCTGTAATTCATAATTTTTTAGACTATTCTATATAGTTTCATGACAACCTAGTAGATGAACTGATGCTATGACTGGATGGTGATGTTGCGGAGGAGAATGTGTATGCTAATAGAGTTGATTCTTCTGCTAATGACAAGAAACGGTGTTCGGCTCAGATTCTGGGGGGCTGAAAGGCCTGGCGGTTTTAGTGTTAAGGCCTGCTCTAAATCTGTATGTGGTTCTGTATTTGTACTTTACGGTATCTTATGGGGACCCAGTATCTAATGGGGTTTTCTTCTAATACCTACTTATAGTATTTATGAAGATAAATACACTGCTCAAAAAAATTAAAGGAAGACCTAAATCACACATCAGGTCTCGATGAATGAAATATATTAAAGATCAAAATCTTTTCTGTACATTGTGTAATTCGTTGAGAACAAAATGATGTAACAAAAGTCAATGGAAACCAACATCACCAACCGTTTGAGGGCTGGATTCAAACTCACACCGAAAATCAAAGTAAACAATTGAAATCACCGGCTGTTCCAACTTGCAAGAATTTCATCATGGCAGTTCATAATGTGATTCAGTAGTGTGTATGGCCCCCACATGCCTGGATGCACTCCCGACAACATCTGGGCATGCTCCTGATGACACTGCGGATGGTGTTCTGGATCAGGGCATCAATGAGCTCCTGGACAGTCTGTGACGCTACTTGGCGGCATCGGAATGCTCCGATATGACGTCCGAGAGGTTCTCAATTGGATTCAGGTCTGGGGGAACGTGAGGGCCAGTCAATGGCATCAATTCCTTCGTCATCCAGGAACTGCCTACACACTCTGGCCACATGAGGCCGGGCATTGTCCTGCACCAGAAGGAACCCAGGGCCCACTGCACCTGCATAACGTCTTACGATGGCTCTGACTATTTTATCCCAGTACCTAACAACAGTCAGGGTACCTTTGGCTAGCACGTGGAGGTCTGTGCGACCCTCCAAGGATATGCCTCCTCAGACCATCACTGACCCACCGCCAAACCGGTCATGCTGGATGTTGTTGCAGGCAGCATAATGTTCACCGCGGCGTCTCCAGACTCTTTCATGTCTGTCACATGTGCTCAGTGTGAACCTGCTCTCATCTGTGAAGAGAACAGGGTGCTAATGGCGGACCTGCCAATTCTGGTGTTCTCTGGCGATTGCCAATCGAGCTGCATAGTGCTGGACTGTGAGCACAGTTCCCACTAGAGGAATTCGGACCCTCATGCCACCCACATGGAGTCTGTTTCTGGTCAGAAACATGCACACCAGTAGCCCACTGGGAGTCATTTTGTTTCGGCTCTGGCAGTGCTTCTCCTGTTCCTCCCCACACAAAGGAGAAGATACTGGTCCTGCTGCTGGGTTGATGCCCTTCTACAGCCCTGTCCAGCTTTCCTTGTGTAATGGCCCGTCTCCTGATATCTCCTCCATGCTCTTGAGACTGTACTGGGAGACAAAGCAAACCTTCTTGCGACAGCACGTGAATGTGCCATCCTGGATGAGCTGGACTACCTGTGCAACTTGAATGGGCTGCAGGTACTGCCTCATGCTACAAGTAGTGACAAGGACATTAGGAAAATGCAAAACTAGAGAAGAATCACTAGAGAGCAATTGTCTGTGGTCACAATCACTAGAGAAGAATCACAGTAGGAAGGATAAGGAGAGAGCAATTGTCTGTGGTCACCATCTGCAAAACCGTTCCCTTTTTTAGGGTTGTCTTGCTGTTGCCTCTCCAGTGCATCTTGTCACTTTTATTTTCGCCAAAATAGGTGACATTGATTCACAATTGCTTATGCTTTCTAACTGGACAGATTGATATATACCTGAAGTTTAACTGACTTGGTGTTATACTGGGTGTTATATTGTGTTCCCTTAATTTTTTTGAGCAGTGCGTGTGTGTGTGTATATTTTTTGTGTTATCTTAGCTCTACAGCCTAGTGGATTTTGGTTTGAAGCGTGGCTTAATCAAAGCAGTTCTTTCTTTTTCTCTGTGAAAACATGGATGTGTGTTTTGGTGGCGTGCGAAGGCAGCTGGGGCAAATGCAGTGAAGTCTATTTCTGAGCCTCCAGCGGGTAAATTACACCTCTGGTTTTACGATGGGCTCTCTAATTAAAAGACAGGCTTCACCGTGTTGGAGGGAGTTTTCGTTAGGCACCAGTTCAAGCAGTAGGAATTTTACGTTAGGCAAATATGATATGTTCAAGCTGTCTTTCAAAAGACAACCATTAAAGCTGACAAAGCATTCTGGAAGTCTTCAGACCCCTTCACTTTCTCCAAATTTTTTGTTAGAGACAAAATGTAACATTTATGAAATATATTTTTTGTCATCATTCCACAATCACAAAATGTTTTTTTGAAATGTAAGCCAATTTGTTGAAAGTAAAAAACAAGTCTTTGGCTGGACATTCACAAATTTGTCACAAAGCCACTCCAGGGTTGAGTTGGCCATGTGTTTCGGGTCTCTTGTGCTGAAAGATGAATCATTCCCCTAGTCTGAAGTTCAGTCTACCATAAAGACCCAATTGATTGAGTGCTGCCAAGATGGTTGCCTTTCTGATATGTTCTCCCATCACTAAGAGTCTTGGTGGTTACAAACTTTTTCCATTTCACAATGATGGATCTGACTGGGAATTTTGAGTGCTTTAGCATTTGTATACTTTTCCCAAGATCTATTCCAAGACGCAATTAAAATTTCAGAGAGGTCTATGAAGAGTTCCTTGGTTGTGTACCCTTCTACATTATGTCCAGTCTAGTCAAGTTCAAATGTCATGGCAAAAAGTGAATGGTTAAGTGTCCAAACTTTTGACTGTAACTATATTTACATGAGCTATTTCAGTTTACAAATGTTAATAAATTCGCACAAATTTCTAAAAAGTTTTTGCTTTATATTTCTGAAGGCACTTTAAGCTACTGTAGCTAACCAAGCCAAACTGCCAAAAGCTTTCAAACTTGCTCAGATACATATGGTAGTCTTTCACATAAAAAATACAGTATATTGTAGATAAAAAATGTAGAGTATAATATGTGGTATGTGAAGGTCTACAGCTGGGGTAAATTGCACTTGAGATATTTTGGTAGCACTTTAGTTTACAGTGCCTAAATAAAAGGGTAACATCGGTAAAGTGACAGGAAACACTTGAGCCTACTCTGACACAGATTTATCCAGTTTTAGAGCAATTGCTAATCTTAGTAAGTTTCCCTGTTATCGCAGATGCCACCATTGGTGCCCTGGCTCACACTACAGAGGTTGAGGCTTTCTACACTTGCATCCCAGTAGCCCTTGTGTGCCACACCCTGGTGCTTTTCTAATTAGATACCAATCTTGCCATGGAGAATGAGAGACAACAAAATGACGTGTACCAACCGCGAGACTGAGTGCCAGTGGCTAGAACCAATGGTGCCAACTATTTCTACCAAAACGGATGTAAACCCGATTGCTTATTTGAGGAATGTTATTCAAACTTGGAGAATATATTCTATTCTCAATTGTTTGGGTATGTATCAGGGCTTCTGAAAGGACAATTTGGCTAGCAAACAATATGTTTTAAGTTTTTGATTGACCAAAAGCTGTCTATTTTCATTGGGATATTTTAATAATATTTCGATTTGCATAAAGCTATTGGTCCCATTCTCAATTGTGTACGTTTGTTCTAGTCCTATTATGAAGAAATTACAGATTTTGTACAGAATGTTTTTATATAGAACTGCCTACAATTTGCATGCTATTTTCAAAATTGAAACATGTATTAATATTTTATCCATTTTTGTACTTGTTTGTTCTTGGTCCTGTCTTACTGTTCAAAATACATCATATAAGGTATTTATATTTGATAATGTTACTGAATTTATTTGAAAAAGATGCCAAGTTAACAGGGTAGACCAGGGTTTAACAGGTTAGGCAGCTGTAAATTAAATAAAACCCTAACCCTGAATACTCAGTAGACATCTACATAGTAATGCCTGTAATACTCATTGTTAGTGAGCCAAAACATTTTGACCACCTGCAGGTGTCCTGTCATATCTGGCACCAAGACATTAGCAGCAGATACTTCAAGTCCTGTAAGTTGCAAGGTGGAGCTGCCATGGATCAGACTTGTTGGTCCAGCACATCCCACAGATACTCAGTCAGATTGAAATCGGGGAATTTGGAGGCCAGGGCAACACCTTGAACTTTTCATCAAGTTCCTCAAACCATTACCAAACAATGTGTGCAGTGTGGACGGGTTCATTATCCTGCTGAAAGAGACCACTGCCATAAGGGAATGTTATTGCCATAAAGGGGTGTACCTGGTCTGCAACAATGTTTAGGTAGGAGGCATGTGTCAAATTGACATCCAAATGAATGCACTGATCCCGGGTTTCCCAGCAGAACATGGCCATGAGCATCACACTCCCTCCACTAGCTTGTTGTCTTCCCACAGTGCCTCCTGGAGCCATCACATCCCCAGGTAAATGGCGCACATGTACACGGCTCCCCACGTGATGTAAAAGAAAACAGGTCTCATTGAACCAGACAACCTTCTTCCACTGCTCCAAGGTCCAGTTCCAATGCTAGCATGCCCATTGTAGGCGCTTTTGGCAGTGGACAGGAGTCATCACAGGCACTCTGACCGGTCTGCGGCTGCACAGCCCCATACACAGCAAGATGCCCTGTGTGTCGTGACACATTCCTCCCGTAACCATCATTAACAATTTCGGTGCCACAGTAAACCACCTGTCAGTTGCCCTTGCAGCGAAGGCTATCCATGAGCCTTGGGCGCCCAACACCCTGTCTCAGGTTTGTGGTTTGTCCCACCTCGGACCACTGTCAGTATGTACTCACCACTGCTGTCTGGGAGCACCCCACAAGCCTTGCCATTTCAGAGATTCACTTACCATCTAGAGTAAAGGTTCACTTACCATCTACTCTACCCAGACCTTGACAAATGTCCTTGTTAGGAGATGATCAATGTTATTCACATCACCTGTGGGTGGTCATAATGTTTTGGCTCATCAGTGTATTGTCAAAAACAAAAATATCAACAGAAAATAGTAGACAGGAGCGGTGTGTTTTTTTGGGGGGTCGATAACACTTCCAAAATAAATTTTAATATTTGGATTGTAGACTATAGGTGACATAAATAAGTTATCGAAAAAAGAGTTATTACAAAGACAAGGTCCGAAATTAATAGGCTGTGAACGGCGCGTCTTTGCAGGTCTCTCCTGCGGGTTGTAGAGGGGCTATCGAGTTGATTTCAAAGCCAATGCATAGCTCAAGTCTCCTAGATTACTGGCATATAAGATCTTTCTATAGGTGACATGAATAGGTTTATAAGAAAAAGATGAAATATTGTTGGAATTTCGTTCTGTGAATAATTACTTAGCCTAATACATTTGTAGAATATTAATCTTCAGTAAAATAAGCAGAGAAAATTCAGAAAGACGATCGGATGTATGTGCGATATAGTTTCTCTTTCCCTCCTCAAATAATGTAGATTTACATTTTCGATTTACATTTGATGAATTAGCCAACAAAATAAGCTGAATCTCCTATTGAAAAATGGTAACCGGTGTGATAAGTAGCCTATATCATCTGTATTATGTTTCAAAAATAGCCTAATTTAGTTTTCATTCATCTGGGCGTATCACGCATTCATCCATTGACGTTATGCATTCAGTGAGGGGTGATTAGCACCTGGGTACCATTTGGGTACCAACGCTAAGTGGCGTGGGCTGTTTGGGGGATTAGGTCGGAAAACAGGGTAAAAAAAACAGGTAATTCTTCTCTAAATCGTTTTCTGTTCATCAGTTTAGAATTACAACAACGGAACCATGTAATATACGTCTATTTAGGAAAAGTCATGGAAGGAGGAGGGTGTAGCTTTCAAAATGGCAGTTTTATTTTAATTACAAACTCAAACGCCAATTTGCGTAGGCATTTGGTGGTTCTTGTGTTAATGGCCGATACCAATATATCGGGTGGCACTAAAAAATACATTTCCATATAAAATTATTCAAATTGGTGTTAAAATACACCAATTTATTCACACTTCCTCTCCCTGTCTCACTCACTCAACCTCATCTTTCCATCTCCCCCCGTTTCACCCTAAATGCTCTTCCACATACTCCCGGGTGGATTTTTCCAACTGCACAGAGTGTTTATTAACAGCATTTGGGTCCTGCATCAGACAAATTATCTGTCCAAATGATCAGAACACCAACAAATATTTTCATTTGAAGTTGACCAGTAGAATTTGTTGATGCTGTTCCGGAGCATACCGTTCACCTTAATGTTTTTTTCCTCTACAGCCATGATGATGCCAGCATATTCTTTGTGTTCATAACTGACAACACACCACTCCCCTTTCTGCTTAAATTCAATAGTGTCTCGTCTCTGTGTGGGATCAGCCTTGTCGTGAGAAGAAGGGAGCTGGTTACATGCTGCAGGGTCACCTAGAGTTGCCTCTTTGAGCTGAAAACAAGGACAATCCCACCTGCCACTATCTTCCTTGCAAAGACAAATTATGACCCTTTATTTGATCTGGCTTTAAACAGGAAAATCACTTTGAGAGCCTGAGTTTCTTTTAGGAGGGAGAGCTAAGACAAGAAGGCACCAACAGTCAATACATCTCAGTTAAAAAGACATACAAAAAAACAATACAACAATATGATGCAGCCATAATAAAGGATTTACACTCCACTTGAACAGCATTTTTAAACAATGTTTAAAATGAATTTGCTAACATATCCAGATAAAGCATAGACTGTAGGCTCTTCCAAACATCTGGACCACAGTAGGAGAAGGCAGTCTTACCAAATGCTGTAAATATCCTTGGGATTTTAAGTAGCAACCATCCTGAAGATCATGTATGGTAACTGCTAGTGGTGAAAGAGATAAGACTAGATGGATAAAGAGGGAGTTTACCCAAAAGGAACACACAAAAATGTAACCTTCACATATAGCGGGTCCAACCAACCATTTGGTATAAGGTGCAATGGTGGGTGTGCGACATTGCATGCCTGATGAAGCATAAGGATGCATGAGTGTCCAGCCTCTGTAAAATAGAAGAGGCAGCATGCATATACAGTTAATCACCATAATCAATTAAAGGAAGAAAAGTTTCTTGAAAAACCTTCTTTCTAAGAATAAGAGGAAACCAAGCCTTATTATGAAAAAAAAATCAAATTTCAATTTAAGCTTCCTCACAAGGTTGTCTACATGAACTTTACATACACCGATCAGCCATAACATTATGACCACTGACAGGCAAAGTGAATAACAATGATTATCTCGTTATCATGTCAGTGGGTGGGATGTATTAGGCAGCAAGTGAACATTCTGTCCTCAAAGTTGATGTGTTAGAAACAGCAAAAATGGGCAAGTGTAAGGATCTGAGCGACTTTGACAAGGGCCAAATTGTGATGGCTAAAACCTTTTGAACTTGAACTATTTGGGTCCTGCTCTAGAATTCACAATGAACTATGATTGGTCAAATCTGACGAGCCATCTAATATTATTGGTAAAAAAGACGACACCAGTACTGTACCACATGGAGGGGGGAGAAGAAGCGCCACAGATGCATTTTAATGCGAGAACAAGTGAAAATCGATGCGGGAACGGTGACAAAGATGACAAGCAAACTTTTTAATACAATACTATGAATTGCAGTGACTGTCTTTAGCTACTGGCCCAACGTTAGGTCTTACTGGCCCCGGGCCAGTGGGCCATCATTAGTGTTGAACCCTGCGCTGAATGGTTTTCAGAACTTTATCCGATTACGTGTAATAACATTAAGTAATCGGATCATATCCGTATTCAGCGAATTGGTCATATAGGTAACGATACTTGTTTTGTTTGAGTACTCAGCACACTCCCAGTACATGTGGTATGTATTGTTTATTCGTGTTTCAGCTTGTGTTTGTTTGCAGGCTACACACACAAGCCACCAGTTTCTGTCCAAGGGACTCTAGAGAGGGTGGCTATGGTTGGTGGTGGAGGAAAACCACATCCATATGCTCAACCCCCTTCATTCAACATGTTTCCATAAGCTTGCTCTTTTAACTTAACCCCCCAACCGACCCCCAAAGTACTTACATGCTCAATCCATAAATTAGAGGCCAATTAGCCAATGCCACTGCTTATGTCACTGTATTTATCATTCAGATCAACATTTGATTGCGTTTTTTCTCTGATTCTTAGGGAGCCCCTGGTCCCCATGGAAAACCTGGCCACCCAGGTCCAACTGGGCTTAAGGTATGTTCCACATGCAGACACGCAAACACATGCCACACATGGTTTACAGTGCCAGTCGGCTGTGAAGCTTTTCCATTGTTTATGTACCTGATCTGTTTATTTAATCAGATGGTTGAGATGGTTTGCTGTGAAGCTTTAACCAAATGGCAATATTAGTATCCTGACCAGACTATTTAATTATTACACAATGGATCTTAAACCACGAGAACCAAACCATTCAGATCTACCTACTCTACACCTGGTTATGTTGAACAGCAAAAGTACTATCAGTACATATTTCTCATTATATTCTGACTGATATTTTAAGTGTTGGATCACCTCTTCTTTTAACAACACTCTGTAAGCGAACTGAGGAGACCAACTGCTGTATTTTTGAGAGTGGAATGTTGTCCCATTCTTGCTTGATATAGGATTGCTGCTGCTCAACAGTTTGGGGTCTCCTTTGCTGTATTTGTCATTTCATAATGCGCCAGATGTTTTCAATAGGGGACAGGTCTGGACTGTAGGCAGGCCAGTTTAGCACCCGGACTCCTTTATTACAGAGCTTTGCTGTTGTGATACGTGCAGAATGTGGTTTGGCATTGTCCTGCTGAAATAAGCAAGGCCTTCCCTGAAAACAGTGCTTGACCATGGGGATACAATATACCAAAGTGCATCTGATTCTACTCTGAAGTCGCATGATTCAGTTTATCATAGTGCCCTTCGTTTTATTACATCAGACAGTTAGAATACTGATCACTGCATCCTTTGCGAGAAAGTTGGCTGGACCTTCTTAAAAGTGCATAGATTCCTTCATTACTCTATTTTTGTATATAAAGCCGTACTCCACAGGCTTCCGGTATACTTAACATCTCTGTTGACACCTAGATCCTCTGGCTACAATACAAGATCACAGAGTTGGTTAGTGTTACAGACACCTTTTGTTACTACTGAGTTGAGTACTTCTGCCTTTTCATAAAAAGCACCTCGTGTGGAACCGTATCCAATTGGAGTTTTGTTTGGATGCCTTAGTGTACATGTGTCAATTTAAAAAGATTGTGTTCTATTTTTATAGTGAGAAATGGGTTTGTTTTAATTGATTGAGATGGTTAATGTCAGTCTGTATGTACATTGTATGTATTTTGTATTTAATTGTATAAATTTTGGATTAATGTTCCCAAGTGATAATGCACCCCCATACCATTCAAATACTGACCTTTGCACAGTTAACAAGCTGGATGGTCCCTTTCCTCTTTAGTCCAGAGGATGCAGCGTCCGTGATTCCCGAAAATAATCTCAAATTTTGATTTGTCAGACCACAGGACTCAGCCCACGTGCACTTATTAATTATTACAATTGTACTCTTAATATGTTCACCCGGTACAGCCAGAAGAGGACTGGTCACCCCTCTGAGCCTGGGTCCTCTCTAGGTTTCTTCCTAAATTTCAGCCTTCTTAGGGAGTTTTTCCTAGCCACTGAAATTCAACATTACTGCTGTTTGCTCCTTGTGGTTTTAAGGCCGGGTTATTTGTAAAAGCACTTTGTGACAACTGCTGATGTAAAAAGGGCTTTATAAATAAATTTGATTGATTGATTGATTTTCCACTTCGCCTCAGTCCATCTGAAATGGGCTTACGCCCAGAGAAGGCGCTGCCATTTCTGGATGTTGTTTATATCTGGTTTCTTCTTTGCATGGTAGAGTTTTAACTTGCATGTGTGATGCTGTGACATACTGTGTTTATAAACAATGGTTTTTGGAAGTGTTCCTGAGCCCATGCAGTGATGTCCACTATAGAATCATATCTGTTTTTAGTGCATTGTCGTCTGAGGGTCCTCTGATAATTGTTTTTTGCCCTTGTCCCTTTTGTACAGAGATTATGCTGGATTCTCTGAATCTTTTAATGATACTGTGTAACATAGATGATGAGAGCCCCATATTCTTAGCAATTTTAGGTTTTGATACGTTATTCTTGTGGCACTATTGTCACACTATTTTCCCACGCAGTCTTTCACAGAGTGGTGCACCCCTCCCCATCCTCACTTCTAACAGGCACATAATCTCTGGAATTATCTTTTTATGCCCAATCATGTTACTGACCTGTTGCCAATTGACCTAATTGCTGGGGCTTGTGCTGCAAAAGCCCCAGGTTAGTTCTTCGACATACTTATTATTATTCTGTGGAACGCTACTCCTCCTACACCGTTTAAGCTAGAAACTCTGTTCAAACTTTAAAATGTGTAGACTGGTCTGGATTAAGATGCTTGCATACAACCTTTTGATATCTTTGATAATTTTTAAAATATTTAACTTTTATTAAACTTTTACAACTTTATTGACTTGAATGGGATTTCTTCGGAATTCTGAAATTTCCATTGTTTACACTCCAACATTCTAATTACTTTTTGAAAAGTCACAGTTGTCACAAAAAACCTACTTTAACACCTTTCCGAACTACTTAAAGAAAAATTTAAAAGATTGTGAGCGTCCTCACATACCCGGCTATTGTAATGTGAAAAAATTACAAACATTTTTAATTCAGAACAAAAGTTTCAACGATTTAACAAAATTTCACACAACTTTTTACAAATATCTGCTTTTGGAGCTTTTCCATCGACTCAGCTTTTCCATGCGAGCTGAGTCGAGCCGGTACCATGTAGTGGAAAAGTGCCGTTAGACCCACCAACATAGAGGAATTTAAATATTGATATACTTCTCAGCTATTTAAATCAAAAATAATTTTGAAAATATCTCTTACCAAACTCGAGCTACTTCAACCGCAGTAACCATGGCAACAGGATTTTTTCCTACTTTTCAAGAACAGTTCCAATGGAAAGTACTTTCTGAACCAGACACACAAACATGGCTTAACCTAAATGTACCTCTCATTTTTACCTACAAGTATCAGAAAAAATAATGAAAATATCCCTTACCAAAGCAGAGACATTTCAACTGCAGTAACCATACAGATGTCGCTAGTTTAATTCCACCGCCAAGGGGGCGGTCCGCGGTATACTACGGCAAGTTGCAGGGCCGTGCAGCATGGACAAAAACATAACATAAAAAATAAGAATTGCCACCAGGAGGCATCTGTGACAACATCGACACCCGCCTGAAACTGCTGTTATTCAAGCCAGCGTCATTACTTATATGGCCAGAATAAAACATTCAAATCGGAGGAATATTGTCTACTATAATCCTATTCATGGATTGCTATGTTGCTGTGTTTGATTCCATGTTGCTGTGCTTGATTAACTGTTATTTCTGAGAATGTATATTTAATTATAGGTCTACAAACATGAATCTCTTCCTGTTCATTAATTGTAATTATTTAAACTGAAATACAATTATTTGACTGGAATTATAACTGTTGATTACAACGATTAAGTTAACATTTATGTAGGCTAATTGCAGACTTTTACCAAGCACATTACTTATTGCGTCATTGATGCCAACTGTTCTGCACGAATATTTCCTGAAGACTGCATCTGTTTCTATCAATAAAAACTTATTCAAATAAAAAAATAAGAAATTACTTTTCCTTTGATAAAGTACAATATGCCATAGAAGACCCAAGTGAAAATATAGTTCAAGTGTTTAACATAGCGTGTTTACATGAAGGACGTGTAGTTTGTTATACAGGCAATAGGCTACACGTTAAACCCATCAATGTTTCATTAATATTTTCAGTGGTAAATAACGTTTGATTTTTTATTTAATAGACAAGCGCGCTTTAGTCGCTTATTTGTCTTATCAAATTGGCCAATATGGCGTTAAAATTCCAGAATTCCAGCCATACAGAAGAGCTACCGGACATATGTTTTAAATAGCCATACTGTATAATAGCCTACACTTAAACAGCAATAAAACACAAACTCTGTGATCCAACAAATGTTTTTTTATTTAAATTAGTCAGCAGAATGTACTCTTCACAATCTTTGTGAATTAAGCATAAACTCAGTTGAAATACTGTAGGGCTGTCAATAATTTGAGCCAGATTGCAAATATTTTTATAGACAACAATCTTTTTACACAGTATTTTGATTCCAAAATCATGTTTCCAATCTGACTAAGTGATTTTGACTTCAATGTTAGAAACATTTCAACAAATAGGCTACCATGCGAATGATGTCCATTTCCATAGGATGTCTAGCCCATGAGTGCAAAAAAGCGTTTGACAGGCTCTGCGGAAAGTTATATTATAGGCTAAGATCATTTACTGAACCTTGTTTGCTGGCCTCAGTTGCACCATCACTAGTTTTTTATTTAAACCGGCCGGGTTATGTCTGCCTCGCCTTCGACATTTCAGAGTCGTATGCTGGAGCTGGTGCCGGAGTGTGCTGCTTTTGATTCTCGTGCCAAGCTTAGTCACATGACTCAGTAATGTCTTATTGTGAGAGTGAGCTGAGGCTCGCTGTTTTCTTGACAACAGATAATACAGGTCACACAATATTAGGCTTTTTAATGTGCTATTAATCTATTTACTTTTTCATTTGGCATATTTCCCACCGGTCATTTTGGCGGTTGATATTTTCATCTGACAGAATACACCTGATACCGGCAAAAAGCCTTTGCTGGCTAACGTAAACCCTGGTGCACAATTTTCCTTAGCTGTAGGTCTAGTAATGAGGATTTGGTGTGCGTAATGATGGGAAGTCCTGGGTGATGTAAGCACAGGCGTGCTTAATAGTGGAGACCGTGAAAGCGGCACGGTAAATGCGGAACTATGAAAGCGGTGCCAGCAGCGGGAGGCTGGCTTGATAAAGGGTGGCACCGTGACAGTGTAGGCAACTGTAAATCATCCTTTCCTTTATTTATTTATCAAATTTATTGTGTTTATCAAGCAACCGTGCTTTAGGTCTTTGTAAGGCTATTCATGCCGATATCCTTTGGTTGTAGCAAACTGGTTGACAGTGTCTCTAATTTTACATTGTACATAATCAAAATGAGATGAAAATGAAAACTAAATTCTAATGGAGTTATTTTGAATAATTTAAGTGTTGTGTAATTTTCATTTAGTACATTTGTAGGGCCTAATAAACAATTGAAAATATTATTGCCTGTGTTCTTAGAAATAATCCTTCTATGTAGGCTATTATTTTTTTGAGTGGGACACTTTGTTAGGTTACGTGGGACACTATATTATGATTAAAATGAACTATTAGACACATGAGAAAAACATTTTAACCACATGTATTAATTAATTCAGGTGTATAGTAAATATAATTACATACAGATATCATATAATCAAAAATATAAAGTATTAAAAGGTTCATGTTTGCGAGTAGCATGAAGGCAAAATGTTTTCAAATAAAAATAAACCTGATCGTTTCTAACATTGGCCTCAAAATCCCTTATTCAGATTGGAAACATGATTTTGGAATCAAAACATTGTGCAAAAAGATTGTTGTCTATAAAAATAATTGCGATGTGGCTCAAATTATTTCGATCAGGCAATGTAATAATTGTGACAGCCAGGTGGCCAGAAAGTACCCAGGCAGACACAAATCACTCTTAATGGGCGATACCTCCAGATCAGCGGTGGCAGCAGAGTATTTTTTTGGGCTTAACTGGGTGGGGCTAATCCATACAGTGGTTGGGCTCAAATCAATGTCTAAATTTCTATGTGAATACATACACAACAGAACCCCTCCCAGTAGCTAAATATATAATGCATGAGGCTGCTATGGGTTAGTTTAGATAATTGCACTGACTCATTTTTTCACTCACAAAATTACATCGAGAGCAACAGACGTGGACGGTCACTACTACTGTGTTAAGGGTTATTATTCATGCTATTTCAACTCGTTGCAAACCCAACATATTGTACATCACGTTACGTATCACACTCTTTACACACAGAGAGAGAGAGAGAAAGTATGAGATAGAGAGAGTGAGAGACAGAGAGCACACTAAAAAATAAATGTTATTTTACGGTAATTTACTTTAAATTTTACATGTAATTCTCTGTATTTCAGAATGACAGTAAAATTATGTTTTAAATTACAAATTAAAACCTTCATTTAATATTTGTCCTGTAAAATAACTGGAAAAGTCTGTTATCAGGAAACGCAAGAATTATCTGTTTTTCCACAGACTTTGATTCAGTTTACAAAAAAACCCTGTATAAATACGGAGTATTTCTGTTTTATTATTGCTTTCCTAGCATGCTTTGTGGCAGTTCATTTTGTTAATGTTTATGTTTGTTGTAATTGATATGAAGGTGACAGAGCTTTGTTTTTTTTGCCATCTTGTTCTTTATGTACAGTGTTACTCTTTGGAATATTTTCTGGGGATTATGGTCGTGTTTGTGTGCCAACCATAGAAAAGAAAATGATTCTATTTGGTGTGATTTGCTGCTTTATATGGCATGCTTTGGGAGCTCTGACTCTTGCATATTTCTGCCAACATTGTGTCTGGTAGAAGTTGGTAAGGCTTGAGTCATCAAAATACTGATGTATAAATGCATTGAATTGAAGAACATTTTTAAAAGCTATTGATGACAGCAACAAAAGGGAGAATTTGGGAGGAAAATGGATTCTGGCTGTGAAATTACATCAATATACTTTATTTGAAGTGAAGTAAATTTCTGTATTTCTACAGATTAATAATGTAATTTTACGCTATGTAGTTTTACAACATCAATCTGTTTTTTAACAGTATTTTTACGGCACCCCAGCTGCCAGAAAATTACCGTTTTTTACAGTGTAGTTCACGGAGCACAACAAGTGGCCGCACAAAACGCGACTTAAGTCAGCACAGATTCCAAATCGACCATATTATTTATAATTCATTCACACTCACCATTTACGTTCTCAAAGGAGCACAATGTGGTTAGAGGCAAAAATGTCAATTGTGCGCTGGACATCCAAAGCCTTTGTCCTTTCTCTGCTTCGTGCGAAGCTGCGTTCGCACGAAGCAAAGGCCACCGGCAGGGTCAGTGAAATACAGATGAGTCTGTGTAAATCCGTGAAAGCATCCTGGTAGGGCATTAAAGCGAAACATTCTGTCATGTTATTCACTATAAGCCCCTGTTTTTCCTTTCTTTCCAGCAGACGCTTAACCTGGTGTAACTCTGCGGTCAGGTTCTCGTCTGTCAATCTATAGAACTGTGCCATGGGCTGCAGACATTTCTAATGTAGGAAAGACGCATGTTTGGGGTTGAGCGCTGAGACTCCGGATAGGACACCTCCGGCCTCGGTTGCGAAACATCTTTTCATTTCACCCACAAGTCTGTCAATTATGGGGTAGAAACAATGCGTGCGCAGCGCGTCTGGAGCTGTAAACATGTGTGCACTCAATTGAGGCTTCGAAACCAAGCTCCTGGAGACGTCGAGGAGGCTGTGCCGGTCTTTTTTCAGGTGTCCCACTCTGGCTTACACCGGCTTTGGTGTACAGGTCTGTTGCACTGTCCCGAATTTCCCTCTATGAGGCCTCTGTGCGTTTGTCTGACAATGTCGCTATAACCGAATCCGCTAAGTCTATTGTGGAGGAAAGTTCAAGACTAGGAGATTGGAGCTGGTCAGACATGAATTTTGTGATACGGAATAGATCCTCAAAAAGCGTGAGAAGCAAGACAAACTGTTCGTCAATAAGTCCACTCACAGCTCTGGCCTCAGTTTTCCTCCGTAAATTAGACTGAGACATGATATCCAGAAGTGTTGATTTCCGGATAGCCACCAATGCCGCATATTGACATGCCCAACGTGTGTCAGATAAGTTTTTAAGTTTGACTGGCTGGGCAGTTGGTTCTATTTCTCTCTGTTTCTTAATGAACAGATGATGGGCCACCGAGTTGGAGAAGTTGTACAACATTTGCACTGTTTAAAAAAATTCTGCTGCTGCTTCAACATTGTGGACCACATCAACCAAAACAAGATTTAATCTGTGTGCATGGCAGTGAATGCACAATGCATGTGGCACCTCCTTTTTAAATTTCTGCTGTACTCCGTTCTTGCACCCCGACATGACGGCAGCCCCATCTTAACACTGTCCTACACACGTTTTTGTCAATGTTGCCATGGGCGAGGGTCTGTTCTATGCTTCTGATCCGCGTCCAAGCCATCAGCATGCGTGAAGTGCAGGAATTCCTCACCCACCTCTTCTCTTAATAAATATCGCACAACAATGGAAATTTGTTCACTTTTACTGAAATCTTTGCTTTCGTCAACCATTAGGGTGAAATGCTCAGCTTCCTTAATTTCTGTACTTATTTCACTCCTGACCATATCTGCCATTATTTGGAAAACCTCGTTTTGAATGTCTTTATGTGTGTATTTGGCATTTCTAGGATTGTCCATCAGTTTCTTAGCTACAGTCTCATCGAATTCGCCAATTAAGTTCATCAACTTCACAAAGTTCCCCTTATTTCCTGAGCGCTCATCCTCCCAGTGACCTCGCTGAGCAATGCCTTGGCATTCAGTATAATGTAGGGATATCACCACAGCTCTCATATATTCACGATTTTCTTGCACGATTTTTGAATGACGGCGTCAATCATGTTTCACAATCTCGAGCCATCTGTTGTTGCCAGTTTAAAGTCAGCGAGTGCCTCCATGGTGAACCTGTGTGCCACACTCCCCTTGTGCTTTTTAAAAGCAGCTGTCGCGTTCTTCCAATTTCTATATCCATTAGAAAGACAGGCTCTGAATGGAACCGCTGCCCAGCACCCAAAAAATGTCGACAGGCGAAGCAGAAAGCTGAGTCCATCTCAACCGAATATTCGAGCCAGCTGTATGTGTCAAACGAAGCCGCATTAAAATATCTTTGTTAGTCACCTATTAGCCGCGGTGAGTAATTTTTTTCTGATAGGGCGCCAGGGTCCATCACCAGGTCTTTGGCTAATGTCACTTGGAGTCCTAAAGGGACTCGCACGACCAGACGCTGGCGGTGGCAGGTCGTGCAACTGCGGGTCGCTCTCCTGCTCCATCTCCTCCTCCTCCATCTCCTCTTCCCTTCGCTCGTCTTCTTCCCTCTGACAGGTGGAAGAAGCGGCCTCCTGCTTGTCCTCTTGTTCGCCCTCAGGTGTCAACGAAAATTTTGTTAACGGGCTCGGCAATTCGTCCGTCCGCGGACATTTGAAAACACATCTTTCCAAAATATATTAAGTCTCCCAAATTAATAGCTAGCATTAGCTAATATTAACTACCAGTAATTGTGCTACTAAAAATAAACGTCGCCATCAGTCACACTTTTACAGTTTATGGTCACACTAGACTGGCCAGGCATGCTCACGAGTGATGTAGTGACGTCACATGACGTGTATCACACTTTCCCCACCAATCTCTGGCCAGTAACAGCCTTATGCTGGATACCAGTGGGGATACTGAATGGATCTGCTACTGAACTCAGATCAGTGTAAAGTGTGATGCACCGTGGCAATACACTGCAAGCAAACTCCCGCCAGTTTCACGCAGCAAAAAAGTTTAAGCAGCGATGATGCAGTATTTCTTGGTTGTTGATTGGTGGGGCTAAGGTGGGGCTATTATGATTATTGTTTGGGCTGTAGCCCAACCCAGCCCAACCCTGCCGCCGCCCCTGCTCCAGATAAAGGATGACGCGTCCTGTGAATTAACTTAACAATGAGAATGAAGTGTAATGTTGATTACATAGTTGATCACATGCAGCGCGACAAAATCCGTTTCACCTCTAAACTTAGTATTGCAATCTTAATCATGAAATTACTTTTTAATTAGGAGATAAACAAAATATGAAATTTCGCAAATTATTTGATAGAACCATGAAGATGATCCAGCTTTCTATCTAATTCATCAAAGTTATCACAGTAATTCATGAAACAAAATAAAAACAATATCCTTGACCAGAGGCATTGTTAGGATCACAATACATTCGGCGCTTAGTACTTGCCCAACCCCCACGGGAGACTTCTTTGCCACGCATTTTTCATGGATTTATTGTGATGCCATGTGTTGTTCTAACCACCGTCTTACTGGTTTTTAATATTGAGCCTACATCAGTTTATGATATCTCTCTGGAACCAGAAATATTCCCAAACAACAGAAGATTATTTATTTTCAGCACCAAATCATCCCTAGTCTCTATCTCATTGTGCTTTGGGTTCATTTTCTTAATCGATCCTCTTCCTCTCCTTACCAGCAAGCCCTACTCCGCACTATTCTTTCGCAGTGCACTCTACGCCTCATCTTCATGTTTCTGACTGTTTAATTTGCTGTTTTAGGAATACTCACTTTAACCCACTTTTAATAAATTGGGACGAGTGAGAGGCATGAACAGAACAATGTGTTGTATAGTTTGATTGACCGATTTGAGACATACAGCTGGACATTTGAGTTGTAAACAATTTGTTGTATAGTTTGATTAACCGATTTGAGACATACAGCTGGACATTTGAATTGTAAACCTTTATTGTCTTAAAATAGCAAAAGGTAGGGGAAGATGTGTTGTAAGAGCGCTTGAAGATAGGTTATGTGTAGACTGACACGATCCTGCGTTTTGAAAAAAATTGTCTTTCATAGCGTTTGTACATATCATAAGTTTGTCTGGCGTTCGTATGTTATTTTATGTTTTAATAGCGGTCGTAACATTTGATACGTTGTAATAGTGTTCGTAAGATATGTTACGTTGTAATATTTTCGTTATGTATCATACGTTTTGGTGGCGCATTGTAATGTAACCTAACGTAACGTCACATATCATACGAAATCGGGTGCCATGGATTTTCGTAAAATAGTCTACGTAGGTTCCTGAGACCAGGTTGAATAATCTGGAATCGCAATTGGAACGTGTGATTTCAAAAGCCGGGAAAGCTGCGATTTTGGCTTTTTATTTTATTTTTATGCTCAATCAAAATAATATATTTTACTGGTGCGATATCATTTATATTTGTATACAATTTATTAGGAGTTGATTTTAGAATCCGTTTGCCTACTTAAAAATAATAATTCAGATTATTAGTATAAAGGTTGGAGTCTGGCAAGCGAACGGCACAATTCACTTGTGGCACAATTCGCTTGCCCAGTTAGGGCTTTCTGTTAGGAAGAGGATCAATTAAGAAAATGAACCCAGAGGACAATGAGATCATGGCAACGTCTCTAATACTTTATATATTCCATTACTTCTTAGCTGATTAAATCAGAAAAGATTATGAAAATATCTCTAACCAAACTCAAACTACTTCAGATGGATTAACCATGACAACAGCATTTTTTCCTACATTTGAAAAACAGCTCCAATGGGAAGTACTTTCTGAACCAGATACACCAACATGGATTTACTTAAATGTACCTATACCTCTCACCTATTCAAATCAGAAAACAACTTGAAAATATCTTTTACCAAAGTATAGAAACTACAACCGCAGTTACCATAGCAACGTGTTTCTTAGCAATATTTCCTAAACAGCTGCCGTTTCACCCACTTAGTATTTCCTATATTCCACTACTTCCCAGCTATTTAAATCAGAAACAACTACAAAAATCACTTTTACCAAAATGGAGATATTGCAACCTTAGTAACCATAACAATGTGTTTTTTACGCATTATTTCCCAAATAAATGCTGTTTAACCCACTTTCTGAGCAAGATAAAAATATATAATTAATATTTCATATATTCCTCTACTATTCCTAAACTATTTCATATATTCCTCTAGCTATTCCAATCAGAAAACAATACAAAAATATCTCATGTCAAGCTTGAGATATTGCAAACGAAGTAACCATAGCAACATGATTTTTAGCAATATTTCCCAAAAAGTACAAGTAATTCTTATTTCCTCTACTTCTCAGTTATTTAAATCAGAAAAAATTACAAAAAATATCTCTTTCCAAACTTAAGATACTAAGACTGGAGTAACCATAGCAACAGGATTTTTCCCTATATTTCATAAACAGCTCCAATGGAAAGTACATTCTGAACCAGATACACAAACATGGATTTACATAAATGTACCTATACCTCCCCCCTATTCAAATCAGAAAAAAATCCTTGAAAATATCTCTTACCAAATTCAAGATACTACAACCGCAGTAACCATAGCAACGCACTTTTTAGCAATATTTCCCAAACTGCTGCTGTTTAACCACTTTCCCAGCAAGAAAGACAAAAAGTATGAAAATGTGATATATTCCTCTACTGCTCACCAATGTCAATAAGAAACAATTACAAAAGTCACTCTTACCAAACTCGAGATATTGCAATTTCAGCAACAATAGCAAAATGTTGTTTTGCTACATTTCCCAAACAAATGCCAAAAATAAAAATCACTTTTCCAGCAGGAGAGACAAACAGTATGAATATTTCATATATCCCTCTACTCTGCTCCGCTATTCCAATCAGAAAAAATTTAAAAAATATCTCATACCAAGCTGACCCCCTTTCCCAGCCAGATAGACATACACGGCTTTACGTATATGTACGTCTACTGTTCACCTACAAGAATCAGAAAATATGAAAATATCCTGTACCAAACTCGAGATATTGCAACCGCAGCAAACCATAGCAACATGATTTTTAACAATACTTAACAAAAATCTGCCATTTAAACACCTTTCCCTGCCAGATAGAGCAAAAGTACAATTAATTAATTTTTTCCTCTACTTCTCATCTATTTAAATCTGAAAATATTACAAAAATATCTCTAACCAAACTTAAGATACTGCGACTGGAGTAACCATACCAACAGGATTTTTTGCTACTTTTACACAAACATGGATATCAGCTTTCAAAGACTTTTCATAATTTATAATCTTATGATTGTTTAAAGTTGTGTGAATGTACCGGCCAAAAATGACTTTGAAAGCGTTAAAGCAAGCCCCAGTAACTTTACTTATAAAGTTCAAATCTAGTTAGTTGTGTGATATTCCACCAGGATTCATTTTTTAGCATTACACACCGTTTCCAGTTTTTTGGTGCCTCTGTCGCAGCTTTTTTGTTGCTGGCATCGAATTCAAAGTGAGCATGTATTTTCCAAGAAACAATAACATTTCTCAGTTTCAACATGTTGATGTTAAAACTGATGTCTTGGTAACATGTTGTCTTGGTACTATTTTCTACTGAATATAGGGTTTAAATGATTTACACATCATTGCATTCTGCACATCATTGCATTATGTCAGCATCCCAACTTTTTTGGAAATGGGGTTATACACAAATATTCGGACAAAAATTTACATAATTTTCATAATTTTGGCTCTGTACACCACAGCAATGGATTTGAAATGAAACAACCGAGATGCAATTGAAATGCAGACTTTCAACTTTAATTCAAGGGGTTGAACATAATATCATATAAAACGTTTAGGAATTGCAACCATTTTCATACACAGTCCCCTTATTTCCCTATACACTTCAGAATTCATCCGGCTGCTTCTGTCTTCTGTCACATCATCAATAAACACTAATGACCCAGTGCCATTGGAAGCCATGCATGGCCATGCCATCCCACTGCCTCCACTGTGTTTTACAGATGATGTGGTATGCTTTGGATCATGAGCCGTCCAAGCCTTCTCCATACTTTTTTCTTCCAATCATTCTGGTACAGGTTTATCTTAGCTTCATCTGTCCAAAGAATGCTGTTCCAGAAATGGGCTGGCTTTTTTAGATGTTTTTTGGCAAAGTCTAATCTGACCTTTCTATTCTTGAGGCTTATGAATGGTTTGCACCTTGTGGTGATCCCTCTGTATTTGCTCTCGTGAAGTCATCTCTTTATGGTAGACCTCTCCATGAGGTAGGCATATCATTGGATAATGATATGCCTACCTCATGTAGAGTGTTGGCTGGATGTTGTAGAGGGGTTTTTCTTTACCATGGAAAGAAACCTACAATCATCCACCACTGTTGTCTTCAGTGGACATCCAGGCCTTTTTGTGTTGCAGAGCTCACCAGTGCACTTTATCAGAATGTGCCGAACTGTTGATTTGGCCACTCCTAATGTTCCTGCTATCTCTCTGATGTGTTTTTTTTTAAGCCTAAGAATGGACTGTTTCACTTGAGAGCTTCTTTGACTGCATGTTGTGGGTTCACAGCAAAAGCTTCCAAATGTGAATGCCACACCTGGAATCAACTCCAGACCTTTTACCTGCTTAATAGAAGAAGTAACGAAGGAATAGCCTACATCTGTCCATGAAAGAGATTTTGAGTCAATTGTGCAATTGGTTTTGATCCCTTGAAAAAGAGGGGGCTACATATTAAAGAGCTGTAATTCCTAAACCCTTCCAATTTGGATGTGAAGACCCTCAAATTAAAGCTGAGAGACTGCATTTATTATTAGACTGCCCATTCATTATTTCAATCAAATCAATCAAATTTATTTATAAAACCCTTTTTACATCAGCAGTTGTCACAAAGTGCTTTTAAAAAACACCTTAAACCCCAAGGAGCACCTGTTCACGACAATGGATATAAATGGCCGCCGGCTACTGGATATTTTGGAACGCTGCTTACCTGCTGTAATCAGGTTTCCCGACTCCCTGAAGGATCTTTACCCTTTGCTATTGATGTGCGTGCACAACCAGAACGTGAGTAACGGATCATTAATGCATAGAATCTAGATCGCCGTTTCCAGTTGTATGCCGATGCTTTGAATCTAACCGGTTGTGCTGTTGTCGTGCATTGCCCAAATTTGTGTGGTCACATGACCACCTGTCCACATGTATCTGTCATTGTTTGGATTGTTTGTTGAATCTTCAAAGACCAGTAGTTATTTGTGATATTATGAACTTTAGATAATCTTAACATGATAGTTATTATTTGAATATTGCTGCCATTATTAATTCCCATGAGCTATGATCTGTGTATACTGTTATTTAAGAAAATTCTACTCTGATGAATTGTAGGCTGGGATATTAATATTTTTGTGCTTCTATTTGAGGTTCACATTCTGTCACATCTGCATCCTGATGTTGATAAATACCCAAGCAAGGGCTTAAACTGGATCCAATCTCCATGTTTTTCTATTCTCACCTTTGAAACTAACCATCTAACCGTGGTTTACCTGTTCACCAGTTCACTCTCTAAACCTGTCCTGCGCAACCAAGTGCCTGCATTCATACAGATATCATAAGGCTTGATTTTTGACAATATTCAATCTGGACCTTGAAGACAGCATTTGTCATTGACAGGCCTTAAAAAACAGTATGGCAAAACTTCTACAGGTTTTTTCCAATGTGTTTTCAACGTGTTTTCATTTAATTTCATACTTGTTATATATCAGAAGTTTCACTGATTAGTCATGCCACTGTGTTTCCCTTAGGGAAGGAAAGGGGACCCTGGTCTTTCACCTGGAACCGCATCTAAAGGAGAGAAGGTAACCCGATTTCTCACACCCCCTGCCCTAATTGCCTCCCTGTCCAACAAATTGTTAGTTGAAGTTTTATTTTGTCGTTGTTGCTTTTATTGATGAGATAAAATAGTCGGTCTAGGAAGTGAATAAACGGAAGATAGCGGAATGGGAAGCGAGCTGGATTCAATCCCATGCATTCTTTGTCATACATGTGACCGTCGTGGTATGTGACCGTGGCATTCTGTGGCTTTGACCACTAGTTCACCGATAACATCATGTTCTTTTCCTTATCTATTTATAACCTTTTCTTTCTTATTGAACGTTTGTTGTGTATTGTGATTGAAATTGTGTCATGTGTTGGTTTAACTGTCTTTCAGGGTGACACAGGAATTCTTGGCACAGTTGGAATGACCGGCCAAGTTGGTCGAAAGGTAAGAGAGACAGCCATTCACCTCTACCGTGTTTTTACCTATTCCTATTGTTAAGTTGGAACAGGTAAAAACAGAACTACGTGTGTGTGTTCTCTATGTCAGAATCAGAACGGTGGGTCCCAGAAACATGGGCTGGCATGCTCACACAGAATTATTTCTGTCAAATGTATGTGTTCATAACTTCAGTCAGCCAAAAATGTTAGAACATGACCATTAAAAAAAAGGTTACAGCACAAAGTCAGTGTCCCAGTTAAATACCTTTTCATTTCTCTGTCTCTCTCTAGCTGTCACTTTTTAAGCTGCATTATCCTTTCCTGTCTGTTCTCATACATCACTAGTCTAGATGGTGTAGCCGCCTGTGAGTGTTTTCCACACCTTCTCACTTTCTGTGTCTGTGCACAAGGTTCTTCAGTGCACATCTCTTCTACCATCTGTGTCAGTTTGATCAGCTCCAGAAAACGAGGGAGGAGGTTCATTCAGAGAGTGTTTGGTGGGAGTGTGTCAGATGTCGTTGGTCATAGTCATAGTGAGCACCAAAACTTGACTAGGGTGATTCATACTTCTAGGAAAGGGAACTTGGACAGAAGTGCTTTTGGATTGGATTCTCATAAGAACACATTTAGGCCAAGAAACTATTGTGTGCGTGTGTGTGTGCGTGCGTGTGTGTGAGAAAGAAAGGGTTTCGTTTGAAATTATCAGGAAGCCTATTCTCTGATGAAAAGTAAAACTATAACCTTGTCCTCACTGTTAGGACAAGGTGTGTGTGGTTAACTGTTAGTGTGATCGTTGATCTACCCTACTGATGTTAGGTTTATCTTCTCATGCTGCTGTTGCTCATCAAATTTGTCAAGGCACATCATTTTATTTATTTTCTTCTTTGATCACCTAACATTTTTCTACGTTCCATTTTTATTTTATTTATTTTTTGTGATCTTAAAATGCATTAAAGAATCATAAAAAAAATGCAAATGTAAATCAATTATTGATGCCAAGATACTTATTTTCTAAATTTATTTTCTAAAGTTTATGCAACCATTTGCATCCATCAGCCATCCCTGTCTTCATACACTGCCACCAGCTGGCTTCACTGTAATATGGCACAGTACTGTCAGGGCCTGACTTTGGGGATTCCTCTAGGCATCTATATGTTTAGTTTTTGTTGGTCCCCAATTAGAGGCAGCTGCCCAGTATTCCCTCTAATTGGGGCTCCTATATGAGTTGCCATTTGCAAACCCATGGATTACTGTGCCTTGTTTGGAGCGCAGTGGTTGTTAGTTTTGCAAAGAAACCGTTAAAAACAATGTTCTCACAACCTCTCTGTGCATTGAGTCCTGTCTTCCAACCATGACAAAAACTTTATAGTGGCTGCTTTTGGCTAGTTTCACAGGTACAGTGCCCTGTACAATTATTAGAACCCTTGGTAAAGATGAGCAAAATGTTGTTAATATATGTAAACATTTAATTGTGGTTTATTGGCTTGATTTTGCACTCAGAATATACAGTAAGTGAAATCTAACCTATAATACATTTATAACTTAAAGGAACATTTCAACATGGGGGCGCCTTAGGTGGTTTAATGAGATCTGAAAATTGAATGTGGTCATGTTTTGTTTCATTTTCCTATGACTAAATGTTTTACTGATTGCGCTAGAAGTCGATTGTTATTTGTAGTCGCAGTTGTCCTTCATTGATAGATCCATCAGATGTCTTTCATCCAATGTTCCGATGAGCAGGCACATAAATTTACAAGGTCTCAAATGTGTCCTCTAAAAGACTACAACTCTCTGAAGCCATTACTTTCTGCTCTGCCATAGTCCATTCTACACCATCCTAGCAGGTTCTTTTAAACATCTCACTGTTGACTGTATACTGCTAGCTATCTACCTTTACAATAAGCAACACAATGGCTAATAGTCTTCATGATTTCAAGGATTCATTATAGGAAGTGATCTTACGATTTCATATTGATCCATACATGTTTGAACTAAAGTAGGCTACTGCTCAACAGATTTTATAGAAAGTTGTAGCTGGGTGTTATTGTGATTTTCCTGCCTGGGGAAATGCACTCATCTGGATTGAAGAATGTTTACTAATTGCATTTTAACCACACCAGTTTAACAGCACCAAAGCAGCAAATAAGTTAATTCTAGTGATTTGTGTCTTGCTTCTTGCTGAACAAACATTGGAAATGTACTGCTTATTTTGGTTAGGTTAAAAAGCTAACTTAAGATCTGTGACTACTAACCTACAGTGAAATGTATAGCCTATGGCTGGCCATCCCTGTGGAATTAACTAATGAGATCTGTGGCCAGCATTCTGCTGTATAATGTATTAGCAATAGCAAATGCAGTTTATTTGCTATTATTCAAGCTACTATCTGAAAATTTAGTTGAACAAACAGTGGGGTCATTCATGGAGCAACAAGATTTAGTGGAAATTTGTCTTCTAAGCTTTTTCTACTGGTAGATGTATGTTAATGTTTCTGTTTTTGACAGTTGTAGCGGGATAACGCAATGATATAGCCTATTCTTTTTAGATATGTAATGTTGTGCATTGAAAAGAAGGAAACAAGTGCAAAACTACAAAACAAAAGTTGCTTTTAATAAAGCTTGCAAAGGTTTCTTGCAAAAATACAATAGGGTATGTTCTGGTAGTGTGCAACATAATCGTACAAACCTAACCAATAACAGAAAATGGGTGCCTAATATAGTGAGATAATGAGCAAAAACAAGAGGTGCGTGTAAATGTGTGGGATGATGGGCTGCATTCAATGATGATGACCAGTGGTTAGAAAACCGGTGATGTTGAGCACCAGAGGGGTGATGCCGGTTCAGGGACAGGAGGAGACATTACAATACGGCAAGTTAAAATGGCAATTGATGTGAGTGTTGTGTATTTTAAAACCGTGGCCTTGGGAATTTATTATTGAGATCCTTTGCTAGCAATGTACTGTGCAATGCCTACTTAAACATGATTACTTTGCTGTTATCATTTCAATGAATGTGGCATCCTTTATTGAAACGACCAGATTTAATGGAAAGTGGAAGCAAGAATCTTTTTTTCTGTTGGTAAACTTATGTTAATGTTTCCTTTTTTGACAAATAACCACAAAGGTATAGAATTAGCTTGTTAAAAGTAAATTAGCAATGGAAACATTCCTACTGGTAGAAGTGTCTTAATATTGTTTTTTGTTGGTATGTGAGGTAAACGCACACGTGGTGTTTACCAGTGAGATCTGTTGTACTTATGGATGCATAACTGGCAGTGGCACCAAGCAAATGGCATGCAATCAACCATTTTTCTGCAATGGCTTGTAATTACTACAGACTGGCACAAGAACACATGGGCATGATCAACTTTGGTGTTTCAAAAATAACTTGTTTAAAATGTGTCACTTCGTCTTTGAAAAACTATAACTATTATGTATTCTTCAATTGCCATTTTCTTAGGGAGGCGATATCTACAGTCGCTTTGAATTCTGAAACATGCTGTATTTTATAAACAGACCAATATAGAAGAATTGCAGTATTCTTCTATATTGGTTTGTATGTATGTACATTTTGTATGTACATTTTGTTGATTTTATGTATATGAGAAAGGTGTGTTAGAGAATCAATTGAAATTTTTTTTCTTCATATAAAAATAATTCTGTACTACTGTTATAAACCAACCATTTGTATAGTGGTGAAATAATGATTGCATACCCGGTCGAGTAATTCAATTATTTATTGCAGCATTTAATAGTCTTGTACATGATGTTACAGACTCGATCTTACTCGGTCTTACAAACAACTCAATCTCATCTCAAAGAATATTCTGGTCGTCCTCTACTTTATAGGCATTGCAGGACAAAATACACAACACAGTACTGTAAGCCCATTGGCTGATTACTGTCGCACTTTGACTGAACGTGACTTCCTGTGTACGGATAAACGGATGTTCTTTTGTTATCTAAACATACAATTAAGCAAACTTTCATACATTTCTACATTCCCCCCACCACACATGTAAAGGCTGATTTATGCTTCAATGTCAAATGCGTCTGCGTAGGATCCGCAAACACCGCAGAGAGCCGCACAGGCCCGCACAGCTAGGCCGCATAGGCTACGTGCACCAGCTCAAAAATCTAAAAGCGCGTAGCTACGCATATGTGAACTGCAGAGCCGCACAAACGATGATTGGTTAGATGGCGGAGGGAGGGTTTTGCACAGAGTACGGAATTCCGGCCAAATTTGACTTCCTGTATCAACAAAGAAGCAACAATGGAGTCTAGAGGCATGGCTCAGATCGAGGAACTTTTTATAGTATAGGAGAAATTCTGGGCGAAGAGCCAGCAACTTGCCAGAAAAGGTGGAAGCTGATGGGGGACAAATATGTAAGAATAAAGAAGAAATTGAAGAGTAAAATGGAGATGCAGGAGGGAAAAAAGTACCTCTGTTTTATATAATGCTTTCTTGGCTGTCTGGGCACATAAAACACAGTGAAACCAACTCCAATTTTGGCAAAGACACAAATGAGGTAAGTTCAGTTTTTCAAATTGGCAAATTCAGTGTTGATTTACTTCTACTACAAAGTTGGCTAACTGGGCAGTAAAGATTAAAGATTCATATTAGCAACATAGGAAACAAAAATGAAACTTAGCTGACATTTTTCTCAATACAGAGAGTTATCCCTATGGACTGGGAGTAAACGAAAATTTTTGTCACGTTGTCGGAGAAACTAAACTGCATCCTAAACTGCAAGTACTGAAAGTGTATACTCCAGTGATTCTGTTGCGTTCATTTTACATGTACCAGTCGTTTGTTTGCGTGGCTGCATTAATTAGCTAACTACTTAGTTAAATGTAGTTATATTTAGATGTAGCTATCAATATTGTTGCCACAATTGTATCTGTAGAAACAGACTTTATGTAAAGCAAGTTTGGCTAACTAACAATAATAGTACTATTTTGCCATGCTTTAGGTAAAGCATGTTTGGCTAGCTAACACTAATAGTACTATTTTGCCATGCTAGCTAGTTGTTCATCCAACATTAAATGCAAAGTAAATGTGTCGGTTTTCGACGTGATTTTTCTTCAGATGAGTAAATAGTTTTAGCCGAAAGGGGGAGCAGGGACAAGTGTCAGGCAACATTAGTTAAAAGTCGAATGAAATTATGTATTTACTGCTTTGTGTTTTTTAAGTGTATGCATTACTTTAGTAGGCAGGGAAGAGAAAAGAGTATTGATAGCCCTAACCCTGACAGAATGGTACAGAGAGAGCCAACGGGACATGGAAGAGGAGAGAGTAGACCATAGTGGAACTAAGTTTAAGGTTACTTGAAAGCAGGCAAATGCCTGTTTATTTTCAGTATTCATGTACTGCAAGCTTATGTTGTGCCCCTCTCCCCCCTTCAGGTTGAGAAGCCCTGTTGAATAGTAAAATATGTTGTCATTGCAGATGAAGTACAGCAGCAGCTCATCAATCCTACAGTCACCTGAAACTGACCTGAACTCAATTGTAACTTCACCAGCTGCATCAGTTGACCCAGAGGCTGAGAACAGACCATCATTAGAACCTGCCAAGTCTAATTACCAAAGACTTGTCCACCAAAAACAACCTAGGAGTGTCTCCAGGTACATCCTACCTTGACGACTCTTCATCCTCCTAGAGAGCACTAAAGAAAATTAGGAACAATGATGACCTCACAGCTCGACTTAACCTTCTGGATCTGCGCAGAAAAGAGAGGGAAGAGAGACATGCCATGCTCACTTCAGAGGTTGATGACGATATTGCAAGATTTTGTCACACCATAGGTGACATGATCCGCAAACTGCCACAACATAAAAAAGGTCTTTCCAAGTTCAAAATCCATCAGCTTTTATTTGAGATGGGGAAAGTGCTGAAGACACTGTTTGAAAACACACTCAATGTGGCTAAAGTAATCTTTTTCCAAAGTGACTAAGTAACTTTTTTTGTGATTTGAGTGATAATAATTTGCACACTTCATGGATGTTGACCTTTTGAGTTATTTGATTCAATATTGTTTAATTTTATTTATATTATTTGATTTAAAATGCAGAGAAAGTGCATGTTTGAACAAAATACTTGAGTGCACTTTTTCTTGCATTTTAAATAAGTTCTAAGTAGTCTGCTCTTTTTACTGTTTGCAATACTTTGTTACACTTACAACTGTACATACAAATATTTGGCAAAATAAAGAGGTTTTCTTTAAATGTGTATGTAAATAATTCACTGAGAGTTCAGTAGGCCAGCCCTCGGCTCCATATCCTAACAGCAGCCCGAGAGCCCCTCCCTGCATCAGCCAAGGTGCCTCCCTCTGTAACCTGTCTTCTCCACTCCCCGGCTGTGCCTCACCATTGTTCAAAACAGTCTGTGAAATTAGGTGGTATATACTTTGTTGCAGGTGTGTTGGCCGCATCTGTATAGGCCAGACAGTTGTGCAGTGCATCACAGGCCTTCACTACATGTGTACATTTGTCTGGTAGGAATTCCAACGGTCTGCCTAGAATTCTCCACCCTGCGACCATCATACAAAATGAGTTCTCAATCACACATCTGGCCTGTGAATGTTGATAGTTGTAGATCCTCTTGCTTTTGTCCAGATTGGCACCTGGGAAAGCAGAATATACATTGACATTTAAAATAACAAAAAAAAAAACACTGACTTCTAACTGCATTTTGTTGTACTGTACTTTTACTGTTCAATGACAAAGTTGAATATTGTCATTGAACAAGTACAGTAAAAAGAAATGCAGTCTGTGTCTAACCAGAAGTGCAAATAGAGGAGGGCAAACAATTTACAAGTATTAAGTTTATGTATGTACAAGTGGTATGTATTGATGCAAATGCATTACATATGGCAATTCTAAATTTGCAATGGAAGCAAATAGAAGGCAAAACATTTACAAGTATATAACCCTAACCCTATTATTAATCTAATATATTAAATGCTTATGATTTAACCCTCCAAACATTTTCAGAATATCAATAAACAATTGCTTACTTTGAAAGGGCTTCATCAGATTACATGCAATGGAAATGCAGCATCTCCAACGATGACATGGGGATGGTGACTCCTATCCCAGGAAGATTTGCAGGTAGAGGGATAGCAATTGTCTCCTGAAGCAGGATTGTGTGAAGTGGGTGGCTTGATGTGTAATAAAGGGTTTCAAGCGATGCAGATTGTTGAAATGATTAGCCGACATACTAAAATATCAAGTTTTGCGATATTTTATACTACATCAAAATCTACAATTGCACAAATTCTACAAACAAATACATCATGATCTGTAAATAGGAAACGTGGTCCACAAATGTAATTCAGAATCTTCAAACAAACACGTTTAAAATTCACAAACAAATACTTTACGATCTGTAAATATGAAATACTACGATCCGTAATCGGAATTCACAATATGCAAACTATTTTCATCAGGTGAAGAGGTATTTGTGAGTGATACTTGAGTTTGTGGAACGTATTGTATTTGTGGATAGCAAACTGTGTTTGTGGATTGGTTCCTGTTTGTTTACAGAATTCTGACGCAAACATTCCGCATTAGATTTGCAAAAACGATTTGTACTTGCAATGCAATGAGGCTAATAGGGTTATCTCTTCGCTAGCTTTCTTTATACCATCTTGGCCTGTGCTCCAGCCAATCAGGCACTTGCCTTTAGTCTTACGTCAGGTCTTGGTTCGAGAGCTACTAAGTGTGATCTTTCCCTAGAGTCCTGGTGAAAACAGCAACTATGCAGAAAACTGGTAAGCTGTTTATAAAAACGTTATTGGAAGAAATGGCTTGATATATGCTGTAACCAACTATCTATTTGTACGCTTGACTCAGATAATTGTTTTGTGTCTGACAAAAATCTATCGTTGTATCGCTACGCTACTAGCTAGTTAACCGGCTATATGCTTCATTACTAGATAGAGTAGCGACACTGTAGTGACACACGTGTCACTCTCAGCCGGATTTATTCATCCTTGTCAAAGTAGTTTGTTAGCTAGCCAGCTATCCAGCCAGCCGTCCTATGTTTTGATAGTTTCACTTGTAGCTGTCGCATAGTCATTTCATTGTTTCTTCCTTTGCCTAGATGATAAAGACAATTGTTCCTGGTTCAGCATTACGTTGCACAACACTTCAACCGAAGTTCAGACAACATGGAATGATGTCCTGACGCCTCAGCATCTTGTTGACACTCTAGCATCTACAATGTGTTTAGTCTTAAAGCAAATACAACAAAATGCAGGCATATGCAACGTGCATGTATCAATTTTAAATAAACTTGCCAGCTTCATTTGGACCACCACATGACCTAGCTGATTTTGATTGTATTTATATACCATACTGATTGTAGAGTACCCATGTGGTTACGTTGTTTAAAATACAACCTAATGACATTTACAGTACGCATGGTTTACAGTATAGTAGGCTATATACAACATATGCCACAGTTAAGGCCTGTTATTAGGCACACTTTTTTCCATACCACCTGTTGATACTGTGATAAGTTTCATATGACACATCTGTTCTACAGTATTGTATATATTTTCTAGAAACTGTTTATACGTTGTTTGTGCTCTGAATGTTGATAAAACTGTAAATATAGTATTCAAGTTATTTTATTGTCTGTGTCAATTTTGGTTGTACCCCTTATCACCTCATGTGAAATTATAAAAGCCTGAATACATTTGTAATTGTCTAGTTTTGTTTTGCCCATGTTTGCTTAATTGATTACATAGAAATTATTTTTAATTGAAATAATAATTGGGTCCTTCAAACTTTGCTTTCGTCAAAGAATCCTCCATTTACAGATCTTTGACATTCTAGTTGTCAATTTGTTCAGGCAATCTGAAGAGAGTTCACCCCATGCTTCCTGAAGTTGGGTTGATTTAATGGCCACTTACGTATCATAGGGACAAGCTGCTCCCACAACAGCTCAATAGGGTTGAGATCCGGTGAGTGTGCTGGTCTCTCCATTATAGACAGAATAGCAGCTGACTGCTTCTTTCCTAAATAGTTCTTTGCATAGTTTGGAGCTGTGCTTTGGGTCATTGTCCTGCTGTAGGAGGAAATTGGCTCCTTGGAGTGAAAATGGAGTGATAACCTTCCTCTTACAAATCTCTTAGACTTAGACTACCACAAAAGACCTTCATATTGCCTCCACCATGATTGACAGATGGCATCATGCACTCCTGAAGCATCTTTTCATTTGGTCTGCGTCTCACGAATGTTCTTCTTTCTGATCCGAACACCTCAAACTTAGATTTGTCTGTCCATAACACTTTTTTCCAATCTTCTTCTGTCCAGTGTCTGTGTTCTTTTGCTCATCTTAATCTTTTCTTTGTATTGGCCAGTCTGAGATATGGCTTTTTCCTTGCAACTCTGCCTAGAAGGCCAGCATCCCAGAGTCACCTCTTCATTGTTGACATTGAGACTGGTGTTTTGCAGGTACTATTTAATGAAGATGCCAATTGAGGACATTGTGAGGCGCCTGTCCTCTAATGTATTTTCCTCTTGCTCAGTTGCGCACCGGGGCCTCCTACTGTTTCTTTTTTGATTAGAGGCTTTTGCGCAGTTCTGTGAAGGGAGTAGTACACAGCGTTGTATGAGATCTTCAGTTTCTTAGCAATTTCTCGCATGGAATAGCCATAATTTCTCAGAACAAATAGCAAAAGAGTTTTCTAATGATCAATTAGCCTTTTAAAATGATATACTTGGATTAGCAAACAACGTGCCATTGGAACACATGTCTGATTGTTGCTGATAATGGGCCTTTGTATGCCTATTTACATATTTCACAAAAAATCAGCTGTTTCCAGGTACAATAGTCATTTACAACATAAACAATGTTTACACTGTATTTCTGATCAATTCAATGTTATTTTAACAGAAAAAATATTTTCTTTTCTTTTGAAAACAAAGACATTTCTCGGTAATCCCAAACTATTGAATGGTAGTGTAATCACCTGTGAATTCACCTTGATTGAACTTGCAGGTGCCTAAACCCATCACAAGCAGTTGCTAGAGCGAGTCAGCAAGGCACACCTAGTCTAAGCCCTCAGTTAAACCTCAGCTTCTGCCTTAAGTTTTGTCTTCAGCAAGTGAAATGCATGCTCAATCGGGTTGAGATCAGGTGACTGACTTAGCCATTGCAGAATATTTCACTTCTTTGCCTGGGTTGCTTTCACAGTATGTTTTGGGTCATTATCCATCTGTAAAGTGAAGCGCCATCCAATCAACTTCGCTGAATTTGGCTGAATCTGAGCAGACAATATATAGTGGATATAAAAAGTCTACACACCCCTGTTAAAGTGCCAGGTTTTTGTGATGTAAAAGAATGAGAAAAAGATAAATCATGTCAGAACTTTTTCCACTTTCATTGTAACCTATAATGTGAACAATTCAATTGAAAAACAAACTGAAATATTCAAAGGCGAAAAATGAAAAATAAAAACCTTACAATAACCTGGTTGCATAAGTGTGCACACCTTCTTATAACTGGGGATGTGGCTCTGTTCAGAATTAACCAATCACATTCAAACTCATGTTAAATAGAAGTCATTACACACCTGCCATCATTTAAAGTGACTCTGATTAATCACAAAAAGTACAGCTGTTCTAGTAGGATTTTCCTGACATTTTCTCAGTTGCATCTCAGAGCAAAAGCCATGGTCCACAGAGAGCTACCAAAGCACCAGAGGGATCACATTTTTGAAAGATATCAGTCAGGAGAAGGGTACAAAAGAATTTCCAAAGCATTAGATATACCATGGAACACAGTGAAGACAGTCATCTTCAAGTGGAGAAAATATGGCACAACCGAGACATTACCAAGAACTGGACGTCCCTCCAAAATTGATGAAAAGACGAGACTGGTTAGGGAGGCTTCTAAGAGGGCTACAGCAACATTAAAGGAACTGCAGGAATTTCTGGCAAGTACTGGCTGTGTGCTACATGTGACAACAATCTCCCGTATTCTTCATATGAATGGGGTAGGGTGGCAAGACGGAAGCCTTTTCTTACAAAGAAAAACCTCCAAGCCCGGCTGAAGTTTGCAAAAACAAACATCAAGTCCCCCAAAAGCACGTCGGAAAATGTGTTATGGTCTGATGAAAACAAGGTTGAACTTTTTGGCCATAATTTCAAAAGGTATGTTTGGCGCAAAAACAACACTGCACATCACCCAAAGAACACCATACCCACAGTGAAGCATGGTGGTGGCAGCATCATGCTTTGGGGCTGTTTTTCTTCAGCTGGAACTGGGGCCTTATTCAGGGTGGAGGGAATTATGAACAGTTCACCTTTCAGCACAACAACAACCCAAAGCACACATCCAAATCCACAAAAGCATAGCTTCACCAGAAGAAGATTAACGTTTTGGAATGGTCCAGACCTGAATCCAATTGAACATCTGTGGGGTGATCTGAAGAGGGCTGTGCACAGGAGATGTCCTTACAATCTGACAGATTTAGAGTGCTTTTGCAAAGAAGAGTGGGCAAATATTGCCACATCAAGATGTGCCATGCTTATAGACACCTACCCAAAAAGACTGAGTGCTGTAATAAAATCAAAAGGTGCTTCAACAAAGTATTAGTGTAAGGGTGTGCAGACTTATGCAACCAGGTTATTGTGAGTTTTTTATTTCTCATTTTTCCACCTCGAAGATTTCAGTTTGTTTTTCAATTGAATTGTTCACATTATAGGTCACATTAAAAGTGGAAAAAGTTCTGACATGATTTATCTTTGTCTCATTCTCTACATCACAAAAACCTGGCATTTTCACAGGGTTGTGTAGACTTTTTATATCGACTATTTGTGAGTGATATTTGAGTTTGTGGAACACATTGTATTTGTGGATAGCAAACTGTGTTTGTGGATATGTTCCTGTTTGTTTACAGAATTTTGACGCAAACATTCCGCATTAGATTTGCAAAAACTATTTGTACTTGCAATCCAATGAGGCTAATAGGGTTGTCTCTTTGCTAGCTTTCTTTACACCATCTAGGCCTGTGTTCCAGCCAATCAGGCACTTGCCTTTAGTCTTACATCAGGTCTTGGTTCGAGAGCTACGAAGTGTGATCTTTCCTGAAGTCCTGGTGAAAAGCTATGCAGAAAACTGGTAAGCTGTTTATAAAAACATTATTGGAAGAATTGGCTTGATGTCTACTGTAACCAACTAGCTATTTGTACACTAGACTCAGATAATTGTTTGCTTTGTGTCTGACTAAAATCTAGAGTTGTATCGCTACACTACTAGCTATTTAACCGGGTATATGCTTCATTACTAAAGTAGCGACACTGTAGTGACACACGTGTCACTCTCTCAGACGGATTTATTTATCCTTGTCAAAGTAGTTTGTTAGCTAGCCAGCTATCCAGCCAGCCATCCTATGTTGTGATAGTTTCACTTGTAGCTCTTGCATAGTCATTTAATTGTTTCTTTCTTTGCCTAGATAATAACGCCAATTGCTCCTTGTTCAGCTCTACGTTGCACAACTACTTCAACCGAAGTTCAGACCACATGGAATGATGTCCGGTCGCCTCAGCATTCTTGTTGACACTCTAGGCTATACTATAGGCATACAAAGATACAGTTAGGTCTGGAAATAATTGGACACCAACACAAGTTTTGTTATTTTGGCTGTTTACCTAAATATTTTCTAGTTACAGTATAAATAAATAAATAATGGATATGGCCTTAAAATGCAGTCCCTCAGCTTTATTTTGAGGGTATTCATAGCCAAATTGGAGGAAGGGTTTAGGAATTACAGCTCTTTAATATGTAGCCCCTTCTTTTTCAAGGGACCAAAAGTCATTGGACTATTCACTCAAAAGCTGTTTCATGGACAGGTGTGGGCTATTCCTTGGTTATTTCTTTATCAATTAAGTAAAAGGTCTGGAGTTGATTCCAGGTGTGGAATCCACATTTGGAAACTGTTCCTGTGAACCCACAACATGTGGTTAAAGGAGCGCTCAATGCAAGTGAAACTGGCCATCCTTTGTCTTCAAAAAAGAAATTCCATCAGAGAGACAACAGGAACATTAGGAGTGGCCAACTCAACAGTTTGGTACATTCTGAGAAAAAAACAACACACTGGTGAGTTCTGCAACACAAAAAGGCCTGGATGTCCACAGAAGACAACAGTGGTGGATAACTGTAGGATCCTTTCTAGGGTACAGAAAAACCCCTTCACAACATCCAGCTAAGTGACGAACACTCCAGGAGGTAGGCATAACATTATCCAAGTCAACCATCAAGAGAAGACTTCAAGAGAGCAAACACAGAGGGTTCACCACAAGGTGCAAAGCATTCATAAGCCTCAAGAATAGAAAGACCAGATTAGATGTTGCCAAAAAACATCTAAAAAAAGCCAGCTTAGTTCTGGAACAGCATTCTTTGGACAGATGAAACTAAGATCAACCTGTACCAGAATGATGGGAAGCAGAGGCATTGCTTGGATCACAAAACATTTGGGGCTCAGCAACCCCCGTGAAAGAAAGTACAGGATTTTGAATGTACACGCTAGAAGAAAATTTTGAAGCACATTTTTTTTTGGTCAATTTGAGATCCGGGGCTATTCATTAAAGATTCAGGGCTAACGGCGCCACAGATGGGAAGAAAAAAGTATGGAGAAGGCTTGGAACAGCTCATGATCTGAAGCATACCACACCATCCATAAAACACGATGGAGGCAATGTGATGGCATGGGCATGCCTGGATTGTAGTGGCACTGGGTCACTAGTGTTTATTGATGATGTGACAGAAGCAGCTGGATGAATTCTGAAGTGAATAGGGATACAGTACAATAACCTGGTTGCATAAGTGTGCACACCCTCTTATAACTGGGGATGTGGCTGTGTTCAGAATTCACCAATCACATTCAAACTCATGTTAAATAGAAGTCACTACACACCTGCCATCATTTAAAGTGACTCTGATTAATCACAAATAAAGTTCAGCTGTTCCAGTAGGATTTTCCTGACCTTTTCTTAGTTGCATCTCAGAGCAAAAGCCATGGTCCGCAGAGAGCTTCCAAAGCATCAGAGGGATCTCATTGTTGAAAGATATCAGTCAGGAAAGTACAAAAGAATTTCCAAAGCATTAGATATACCATGGAACACTGTGAAGACAGTCATCTTCAAGTGGAGAAAATATGGCACAACAGAGACATTACCAAGAACTGGACGTCCCTCCAAAATTGATGAAAAGACGAGAAGAAAACTTGTCAGGGAGGCTTCCAAGAGGGCTACAGCAACATTAAAGGAACTGCAGGAATTTCTGGCAGGTACTGGCTGTGTGCTACATGTGACAACAATCTCCCGTATTCTTCATATGAATGGGCTATGGGGTAGGGTGGCAAGACGGAAGCCTTTTCTTACAAAGAAAAACATCCAAGCCCGGCTGAAGTTTACAAAAACAAACATCCAGTCCCCCAAAAGCACGTGGGAAAATGTTTTATGGTCTGATGAAACCAAGGTTGAACTTTTTGGCCATAATTCCAAAAGGTATGTTTGGCGCAAAAACAACACTGCACATCACCCAAAGGACACCATACCCACAGTGAAGCATGGTGGTGGCAGCATCATGCTTTGGGGCTGTTTTTCTTCAGCTGGAACCGGGGCCTTAGTCAGGGTGGAGGGAATTATGAACAGTTCCAAATACCAGGCAATTTTGGCACAAAACCTTCAGGTGTCCGTTAGAAATCTGAAGATGAAGTTTACCTTTCAGCACGACAATGACCCAAAGCACACATCCAAATCCACAAAAGCATGGCTTCACCAGAAGAAGATTACCGTTTTGGAATGGCCCAGCCAGAGCCCAGACCCGAATCCAATTGAACATCTGTGGGGTGATTTGAAGAGGGCTGTGCACAGGAGATGTCATCGCAATCTGAATGAGACAAAGATAAATCATTTTACAGATTTCCTATTTACAGATCATGATGTATTTGTTTGTAGAATTTGTGCAATTGTAGATTTTTATGTAGTATAAAACATTGCAAAACTTGATTAAAAACGTTATAAACAAATAGGAACCAATCCACAAATATAATGTGATCTGCAAATAGTGAATTTGCTGTTCAAAGTTGAAAGGTCATTTTTCATATATTAAAATCCTTGCTTTGAGGTACAAGTAGAAAGCACTTTATTTATGGGTAGTGAAATATATTTGTGGATCGTATTTTGTATTTGCAGTTTATGAGACATTTGTTTGTGGATGTTACATTCATTTGTAAATTGTATTTTCTGTTTACACATTGTAATATACATTTGTAAATTGTGACCTGCACATTTGCAATAATTTAGAAGCAATTCTATCTCCATAATCAATCCCTCCCCCACAGATTATTAGGGTTGAGAAACATATTTACATCAACAGGCTACTATCAGTGTTAACGGTGTTCAGCAGAAAATCAGACTCAACATAACATCATGACTGGGGACGGAATAGGCATATACGCCTAACTCATTAGGCGTATCTGCCTAATAATGACGTAGTGTTACATATTTTCAAAATGGTTTATGATAGAGAGATTCAGTTTTCTTTGCTGTTTTCCTGAGATTTTCTGCTGAAAATGGCGATGTGCATTGTGTTTACGTGGCATTTTCTGGTTGTCGTCATCCATCCAGTGCAACCTTAACCCTAAAGCGCACCTGACCAACGGAAGGGTTGCTTATTTTTTGAAATTCAATGCTCCATCGACCAATGGAAGGATGTTGCTAGGCAGAATATTTCCTTTTACCCAATCAGGGGAAGGTAACTGTTACATATTTTAGCAAATCAAAAGGACTATGTAGGCATGTCCATTTCGGTTGGCACGACCTGGATAGGTGAGTGTCCAGAACACAGATGAGATGTGCTAACAACATGCTAACGGAGCATGATGAAGAAGTGCAGACAGAGTAAGGATAAGTGTTTTCAACAGCTTTATGAATATTATTATTAGTAGTATATAATGGCAAAATGTAAAACACTTTTACCCAATGTAGCCATAGTCCTTTTCGGTTTGCATGAGCTGGATAGCTGAGTTACCAGAACACAAAGGAGGAATGCTAACGGAGCACGATAACAGTAAGTAACATCACCCCTGAGGCCCCTCCCGTTAGTGGAGGCTCAAAATTACATCAAACATGACAAAGCACCACAAAACAGGCCATTTCTTGAATGCCTATTAAAACATGCTATTTACCATCAAGGCGCTTTTCAAATTAATATTCAGTTGGATAAGCATAGCCATTAATGAGGAAAGTGATCAGGTTTCCTTTAAGTTCCAACCTTCCTAAAAGTTTAGGTACGATACATTTTTGGAAATAAACATTGAAGAACTCTGAATCAATGATTATGAAAGACGAGTTCCTTGTATCGTCCATGATTCCGGGGTCCCACGAAAGAGATTCCATCTTGTGACTGCTGTCGTACAGCCAGGTGGACAAACAAAATGCATCTTCGTCCAGTTTGATTGTCTCATTTGTCTCCTTTTGTCTCCTTATGACTGTTGTTCTCTCTCGGCCATCTTGACTTTCCTTTGTCTTTTCATATGTACCAACTCTTCATCTGTCCATACATAACTTCCTGTGAATCCATCTTGTTTAGCTGGAAAACTTTATTTTTCTTTCTGTCCATTTCAATTTCAGGCATCGTTATTAATGTCCCTTTTCATTCTTGATGGTGTCCTATTCGCGCCATTATATGTGAACATGAACGCATCATGCACGTCAGACGCTGTCTCCTTATGTTGTATTTGTACAACTGGTCACTGTATAACCGCCAAAAACACTATCGCATTATGATCTCACACAAATAACAATGTTAAGCTTCTGCACACTACTCAACTAGGGCAGACTCTCTCATTATAGCCCAAAGAGAGGTTCACCCACGTAATAACTTTACGTGGCTTAAACACGGGAGTTTCTAGGTCTTACTCGTACGAAGCTTCTACACACACTGGTCTACACCCTACTCAACTAGAGCAGACTTTCTGTACGCGCAGAAAGGTTCCACACGTTACTACTTTACGTGGCCTAGATGGGAATTACTAGGGCCTGTTCGACTACCAAATGCTCTTGCAATCTTTATGACGGTCTGTTATATAGCGTTACTTTACGACTCACTGTTCATCTGTATCCAAAACAAAGAACTCCTTCTGTTAGCCAGTTAGCTCAGAAGTTCAGACGAAACAGTAGATCTTCAGTAGAATTGATAAGATTATCCATCCAGGTCACGGCACCATGCTGTTAGAAACCAGCCATTCGTAAAGTGGTGAAATAATGATCGCGTACCCGGTCGTCAAGGGAGAGAGTAATTCAATTATTTATTGCAGCATTTGATAGTCTTTTTTCATGATGTTACAGACTCGATCTTACTCGGTCTTACAAACAACTCAATCTCATCTCAAAGAATCTTCTGTGTCTCTCTGTTTCTCTCTCTTATCTCTGTGTTTCACTGTGCCTCTGTCTGTCCTTCTCTTTCTCTGTTGACTTAAATAATCACATTATGCTCAAGGTCAGTCTATTGTAACTTGGAATTCACATTTAGAAACATGAATTTGGCCAGAGTCTGTGGCTTCAGGTTCACGCTATGGCGCATGATGCATTTCTTATCTTTGCTGTACTCCTCTACCACTCCTTTTGTGCCCAGTGAGGATCACTGCAGCTGCGTAAAGTACGGGCCGTTGCGTATGTCTCTAAACTGGTTGCACAGCAGATCATCCCTTATCACCCACTCGGTTTTAAAATCTTCGATCCAAGACAGTAGCTGGGACAAGATGCTTATCTAGAAAGTTCTCTGATAATGCAGTTTTTCAATAATATTATAATCAACAGATAATAAAACTACTATCACATTTAATAATATAAACATTAATGTTCAAAAATTTGGGGTCACTTAGTAATGTTCTTGTTTTCTAAAGAACATTTCAACATCAACAGTGAAGAGGCAATACTGGGATGCTGACCTTTTTTCCAATCTTCCTCTGTCCAGTGTCTGTGTTCTTTCACCCATCTTAATTTTTTCTATTCATTGGCCAGTCTGAGATATGGCTTTTTCTTTGTAACTGCCTAGAAGGCCAGCATCCCGGAGTTGCCTCTTCATTTTTGATGTTGACACTGGTGTTAATTGCTTTAATTTCTCAGAACAAGAATAGACTGATGGGTTTCAGAAGATTGTTCTTTATTTCTGGCCATTTTGAGCCTGTAATCGAACCCACAATTGCTGATGCTTCAGATACTCAACAAGTCTAAAGGACAGTTTTATTGCTTCTTTAATCAGCAACAGTTTTCAGCTGTGCTAACATAATTGCAAAAGTGTTTTCAAATGACCAGTTAGTCTTTTAAAATTATACGTTTGGATAAACACAGTGTGCCATTGTAACACAGGAGTGATGGTTGCTGATAATGGGCCACTGTACACCCATGTAAATACTCTATAAAAATCTTCAGTTTCCTGCTACTATAATCATTTGCAACATTAACAATTTCTACACTTTATTTCTGATCAATTTGATAATATTTTAATGTACACGTGCTTTTTCTTCGACAATAAGCACATTTCCAAGTGACCCCAAACTTGTAAATTGTAGTGTATATATTCAATAGAATATAGAATAGGACATTCTGTCACTTTGGATAATTGATTGACAGGTAGGTGGGACTTCCGGTTTGGTAGGTGGTACTTCGTGTGTGACATATGCTCAGGGGTGGGACTTCCGGCGTGATTGATGTTCTGGGGTGGTACTTCCTGTGTGGAGTATGTTAGGGGTTGTAACTTTCTGTATAACGTATGCATGTCGTCCAGGGGTTGAAATATGGTATGGGGGTGTGTAGTTTGTAATTTATGGTGGCTTTGATGTTTAAAAATAGGGCTCCAGGGTTCTGGGAATGTTAAATTCCCCAGACATTCGGTATTACGATAAGTAACCATAAGTTTGGTGTTTAACAATAGGGCACCGGTTCGGGAATGTCCCCAAGGCATAAGATGTTACGATAAGTAGTATGATGTTTGGTGTTTAACAAAAGGGTGCCAGGGTTATGGAATGTTAAAACCCCAGGCCACAGATGTAAACATAAGTGGGTATGTAATAGGGTTGCATGATATTGACAAAATGTGATATTGCAATATTGATCATGAATATTGCGATATCAATATTCATTTCAATATTCTTAAACATATGTAAAAACAAAAACGTTATGGGAAAACCCATCAAAATAGATTCATAACATATGAAAACAATAGGTTTTCTGACAACACAAGGGTTTATTTCAACAGACAGTCATATTGGACTGATACAACATGAATGAATAAAGACCATGTGTACAGAACAGGATATGTTGTACTGGTGGTACAGCAGACCTGCCAACCCTGTCCAAATTTTTAGAGTGACAGACATGCGCGGGAAATTGGGGTTTGGAGCTTCCATTTGCGCTTGCATTTGTCTTCATTGTGCATCTATACATTCCACTTGTACATACATTATACTTAATACTTACAAATGTTCTACCCTCTTCTATTTGCACTTCTGGTTATATGCTAACTGCATTTCATTGTACTGTACTTGTACGTTCAATGACAAAGTTGAATCTAATCTAATCTTGAGTTTTTCTTAGGATATGCCCCCAAGTTTAGTCTCTACAGTAGAGGAACGCTTGTCAACTCTCAAACAGGGCCAACCAAAGGTATTGGCTTTTTAGACACGGTACTTAATCAACACAAAAAGCAAAATCATTTTGAAAACATAAAAACAAATGATTGCATGGACACAGACTGCAAGCTAGCTACACAAAGTTTTGTAGGCTACCGCAAAGGGAATCTGAACGCTGTTCGCTAGAAGAGTCTGGTGTTTCAGCCCATGTACAGTGAGGGAAAAAATTATTTGATCCCCTGCTGATTTTGTACGTTTGCCCACTGACAAAGAAATTATCAGTCTATAATTGTAATGGTAGGTTTATTTGAACAGTGAGAGACAGAATAACAACACAAAAATCCAGAAAAACGCATGTCAAAAATGTTATAAATTGATTTGCATTTTAATAAGTAAAATAAGTATTCGACCCCTCTGCAAAACATGACTTAGTACTTGGTGGCAAAACCCTTGTTGGCAATCACAGAGGTCAGACGTTTCTTGTAGTTGGCCACCAGGTTTGCACACATCTCAGGAGGGATTTTGTCCCACTCCTCTTTGCAGATCTTCTCCAAGTCATTAAGGTTTCGAGGCTGACGTTTGGCACCTCGAACCTTCAGCTCCCTCCATACGTTTTTCTGGATTTTTTTGTTGTTATTCTGTCTCTCACTGTTCAAATAAACCTACCATTAAAATTATAGACTGATAATTTCTTTGTTAGTGGGAAAACGTACAAAATCAGCAGGGGATCAAATAATTTTTTCCCTCACTGTAAATGTGCTCATTGTATTTCTTGGCAGCGCATACATCATTTGAGATTTTTTAAATTGATTAAATCGCAAATCTAGTGCAAAGGCATTTCGGAAGCATTGCCTCTATAGCTAATACCAGTGCAATCTTCTAAACTCCTGTCTCGATTTAATGCCCAGATGTTTATATTATTTTGGATTATACTTTTGAAATGCTTTTTGTGACGTGGATCAAAACTTCAGTTAGAGTCTATCACGTAACTTTTTGGCCCCTTCGATCTCCGTTGTTTTGTTGACTCCCTGAGCAACACTCATCTTACTTTTCTGTCCTTTTCTTTCGCTCCTCTGACTCACTTCGCTCTCTCTCTTTCTGTCTTTTATTTTCTTTCGCCCCTCTGACTTATTTTGCTGTCTCTATCTCTCTCTTCACTCACATGCTGTTGAAGTGTGCACACATCACGTGGTATGCTCGATAGGGTATGTTCGCGTAGTGGACCCGTGTGCTCACACTTTCATGTGACAGGGCAACCGGCCCATGAAACATGATCATTATATAGCGGTTTCAAGTGGGCTCTAAATTGAACAAACAGCCAATGGACGCATCTCTCCACAAAATAAACAGAATATTGCATACTTTTGGCGACATTTTCGATTTTGATATTGCACAACATGATATTGCCATAACGGTATTGAGTCAATATATCGTGCACCCATAGTATGTAATAGATGCACACATAGTATGTATATAAACCAACAGTGTTGACCTTTCATGTTTTGCAATGCTTGTGTAACATGGAGTTGTGCCATTTTAACAAGTATAGAATTTCAGGTGTGAGAGCATTTACTAAATCTTGCTTTCTTTTCAGTGTAAGATAGAAAGACTGGGTTGGGACTTCGGATTTGGAGACTTTCTGCCCATTTATCTTAACACGAAATGGGTCTTAAGATCTATCCACCCAGAGTACTGGTCCATAAAAATAGTAAATAATCTTTAGTACAAATTGTAATACATTCTGGTTGATAAACATCCCTTGTTTTACACAAGGTTTGTAATCCACCATAGCACTATATAATACATACCACGCGTGGATGACGTTGCTATTCCTAAGTAACAAAATAAATCTGGGTCGAGCAGACATTATGGTTAGGTTGAATATATCACGGTTGGGTTAAAAATTGTGTTAAAAATAAAACTGATGACTTTGTTACATTTGTATGTATGAGAAATGATGATTTGTGAAATCAAAATAGATCATTTAAGTCAGCGTTAACCTTTGAATTGCATTATGTGGCAAAACGTTACAAACGTACCCAGACGTTTGAGTTTAAATTTGCATGAACAATGCTGATTCGTTGACAGCACAAGACATGTTATTTCTGGTAAACAAAAACGTTTGTAAGCGCGTCTTATTAAATTGTACAACAAGCATTAACGAGAGAATGTTTTCTACACAATGGTAAATATGTTTAACAGGCAACGATGCTTACGAACTGGAGGGTTTGTGAGTTCTTAAATACCTGTGTGTGTGTTTGTGTGTGTGTCTGTGCATGTATGTGCATGCGTGGATGTGCAACTTCCAGGGTGTCGCGGGATGTCGTCAATTCTGATTTTTTTATGCTGTATTTTGGACTTATGTTTGTTAAATGTTGTTTTGAATAATAAGATAAATGCTGGCTGGTGTATGAAAGTGGATGACTTTGTCATTAATAAATAAAATGAAATGATGTGATGCAAAAACGTGATAACTAATGAGAACAGGGTTTCAACCAGACCGGAAAGATCAAGCAGTGTATATGGCATGTCAAACGTAAACAACTACCTGAAATAGTTTAGCGTTATCCGTATCACAATTTTAATTATTGTAACCGGTATAGTTCTAACATGATGAATGGTGAAGTGTAACAAATGACAAAGAGGCATAACCTTTTGGAGACGTAACAGATGTGCTGTCATTATTAAATCCGCGGCTGCCATAGAAGACATCTGCTTTCTCCAGCGAGAAGTTGCCTGTTTACATAGCAAGTACAAGTTGTTTTATTTGAAAGAACTGCTTTGAATTGTGTTGCAATTATAAACGCTAACAAACGACACAATTGAACTTTTTAAGATTGTGTAAAACTATTACATAATGTATTGTATATGACAATTGCATAGTTTTTTGTTTCATTGTTGCCCCATTATACAGTGCTTGAAAGCTGAAGGTAATACATATTTACAGTCAACTCATCAAAACTGTGATGTATGTAAATGTATGTTTGAGTTACAATATTTTTTTAACCTGTGAGTGGATCGTTATTTACACGTTAAGCTAGAGAAATGGCGAAAGATAGTGTTAACAACAGACCAGACATTGAACAAGCATCAACCTCAACACATATCCAATAGTCCATACCTAACACAAGTGCACACAGCGATACCCCCATAGATAAATCTCACAATACAGTGAAAAGACTCCACGTCGTCACCAGGGTCACCCCATCAAGAGGTACAAAACTGTGAATCTGTTAATCTACAGATTACACATGAGCAAGTCAATACGTTGCTGCACAGCGATACAAATATTAACCCACAGATGCAAACTGAAGGTTTGTTAACCGAGATTGGTAGCCCACATTTTTTGGATGATCTAGCTGACTCACTTACAAACTCTCTGATGCATACTCATTACAAGAACCCGGCTGATTTTGAAAGGTTCAGATCTTTATCACAGACTGGTGATGATGTTAGAGTGATATGACGGAATCATTTTGACAATGTGGAATTATGACGGAATCATTTTGACAATGTGGAATTACGACAGTCTATGAACTTCCAAAATATTGGTGAAGTTGATGATTTTGGTGCATTCTATGCTTGCATTATGGAAGGCTTGGATACCTCGATTGTTGGAGCTTCAGACTTTTTACTAGGACCCGTCGATCGTCTACAGAGTTGTTTGGTGAATCTCTGATCTCCTCGGTACATGCGACCATGAGAGCTGATGAGTATAATAAACACACGTTTGGGGGGTTACTTGAAAGTGTTATGCAGAGTAATGCAGAGCTTTTGGTTGATGAATCACTAGAGCTAGTGTTGCAAATTGTCAACAACCGTGAGGGTGGGGGGACACGACGTAAGGCTCAAACGCAATTGCTAGAGCAGATTATCACAAAAAAAAGAAGGCATATGTTGTGTTGAATAATGACTCTATGTGCTTTTCAGTTTGTTTGATGGGTATGTTGAACCCACAGTACACATATGACGAGGCTGTGACTAGTGGTCGTGAGCTACATACATTGTTTAGCGTTAGATGATTGTGAGACATTACACGGATATCGTCCGGTTTGAACAAATGACAGGGTGTACAATTGTTGTCCTTCACCAAGCTTGTGATGGGGGTTTTACTAAGTTTCAAAATAGTGAGGACCAACATCCTAGAACTGTCTTTATGTACTTACACGACAACCATTTCTATGGCATCACAAGACTGAAAGGTTTTCTGGGGGTGCCATATGTCTTTGAGTGGTGTTATACAGCTTTCAACACCCGCAGTGATCACGGTTGTAAACACAGCTGTAGTGTATGTCTTCATACAGATTGTCATACCCAGTCTAAGAACACAAACAGTGCCCGGACTGTAAGCGGATATGTTATTCTGACTTTTGTTATGCCCATCCTAAAGGCTTGAAGTTCCACAAAGTTGCAGCTCGTTGGGTTAGCAGGTATGACCAGAAAAAATACTGTGTCAGTTGTGGTTATCAATATACCGTTAGTATTATCAACTATAAACTGCACAAATGCACGGCTAACGTGTCCCAATTGTAACGTAGATCTGACTGTTGAAATGAATCATCAGTGTTTCATAAAACCCTCTAAACCCGAGGTCCCCAGTGAGCGCTACATGTTTTATGATTTTGAGACAATTGCCAATTGCAAATTTTGTGTGTGCAATAAGCTTTGATAATGAGACGTGGAATACGTCCAGAGATGATAGTGTTGCTTCTTTTTTTAAAAAGTTTAGGCAAACGAAATATACTGACTGCATCTTTATAGCACACAACTCGAAAGGTTTTGATGGTTACATCTTGATGGAACACCTTGTTAACAACACTATTGGCACGACACTTATTGCTAATGGTAGCAAGCTCATAATTTTTACAGACAGCACATTCAATCAGAGATACATTGATAGTTATTGCTTCCTACCGATGAAGCTGGCGGCTTTGCCACATGCTATGGGTTTTAAGGATTCGAAAAAAGGCTTCTAGTTTAATGTCAAGGAGAATGAGAACTATGTTGGCCCCCATCCGGAACCATATTACTACGGTGTGAATACCATGATGGCTAAAGAAAAAGATGAGTTTTTGCAATGGTACGAAATGGTTTCCACAGACACGTTTGTCATGAAGGATGAAATAAAGGTTTACTGCGTGAATGATGTGGTCATCTTAAGAGAGGGTTGTATGCATTACAGACTCGAGTTCCTGGAATGTGGTGGTGTTGACCCCTTCTGTTCAATTACGATTGCTTCAGCTTGCATGAAAATCTTGTGCAACAGATTCCTCACTAAGGACACCATTGCATTGGTCCCCTCAGACAACTACAATCGTTGTCAGAAGACATTCTTAAACAGTTCAATCCAATGGCTTGAATATGTGGCCTCTGATGAGAATATATCGAACAAGCACCAACCCGGTGACAAAGATTCAGTACAGGTTGATGCACCAGCAATGGCTGGCCAAGCTTGAAGCTTTAAAAGAACAACACATTGTACATGTTCAATACATATGGGAGTGTGAGTGGAATTACCTTAAAAACCCATCTGCAGATGTCCAAGCCTTTTCAGTATAACGCTGATGTTGTTGTACCCATTGTCCAACAAGACAATGACTTATCCGATTGGGCACCCAAACATAATCTTTTGATATTTCAAACCACTAGACACCTACTTTGATATTGTTAGGGCTAGCGTGTGTCCACCAAAAGGCCTTTATCACCCAGTTTTACCGCACAGGGTCGGTGGTAAGCTGCTCTTTCCCTTGTGTAGATTATGTGCAGAGTCTGAAAACCAGGTAGCTGATTGTTCACATAGTGATTCAGAAAGAACTTTAACTGGTACCTGGGTTTCTATTGAGCTGGTTAAGGCTGTTGAGAAAGGTTATAACATTGTGAAAATATTCTGAGATTCTGAGATTTCACCAGGACATCAGGTAATCATTTTGCAGATTACATGAGAACATTCCTGAAGCACAAGCAGGAAGCTAGCGGCTTCCCACCATCAGTGGTTGACAATGATGCTAAAGAACGGTATATTTGTGAATATCATGAAAAGGAGGGTGTGCGGCTTGACGAGGAAAACATTGTTGTAAACAGTGCTAGGCGATCTTTGGCTCAATTGGTAGTGAATAGTCTTTGGGGTAAGATGGGTGAGCGGACTAACCTTATGAACACAATGTTAATTACAGATCCGGAGGAGTTTAGCCACTACCTTTTTTGAAGTGAAACAGAAGTTAGTAATAGAAGTTGCGATTGTACAGTGGCATGACACAAAACAGACACCAATCGAACCACGTAATGGCAATATTTTTATTGCCGCGTTCACAACAGCTTATGCTAGATTTGAATTGTATTCACTCTTGGAGAAGTTGGATAGATGTGTGCTCTACACAGACCCTGATTCAGTGATCTTTGTCACGCCACTGGGATTGGGTACCTCCGCTAGGCCCATTCTTGGGTGACTTCACCGATGAGTTACCAGATGGTGACAGCATCGCACAATTTGTTAGTGGTGGCCCAAAGACATACGGTTACAAAACTGTTAAAGGGCTGACCTGTCTCAAAGCCAACGGCATTACACTCAACAGCTATAACTCAGGTATTGTAAATTTGGAGATGCTAACAAAACTGGTTGAAAACTTTGTATGAGGCGTTGGTGGTGATGATAGTCATGCTAATGCAGACACAATTGCTAGAGATAAAAGAGCGTTTACACTGAAAAACAGAGTCGTGTCCAAACGCTTCAGAGTTGTTTAGAACAAGCATGTACTGCTCCCTGATTACAGCACAAGGCCTAAAGGGTACTAAATCACATTCTAGGATGGATAGTGTTTGTAGCAGGTTTGACCCACGACTACAACACCCATTCAACTGTGTCATTAGTGGACCCAGTAACGCGGGTAAAACATATTTTGTGAAGATGTTGCTGGATAACGCTGATGTTGTTTTCTCCAAAGAAATTCAGAATATAGTCTGGGTTTATTCGTGTTGGCAACCATTGTATGATGAAATGTTGGTCTTTTCATCAAAGAAGTTCATGTATTCACAGGCACAAGTTGAGAGAAATTACTTTTATAGAAGGTTTACCAGCATTGTTGTGTGATGACCAGCTGTTACCGATTCAGAAAAAAAAAACCTTTTAATTATTGACAATTTAATGAAAAGTGCATCAGAGAGTTTGGAGATGGAGAAAGTTTTCCCACAATATTCACACCACCATAACCTGAGTGCCATCTACCTTGTCCAAAACATGTTTGTTAAAAGCAAATCTAGTAGAACTATTAACTTAAAGGCAAATCTAGTAGAACACAAATTATCTCATCTTGTTTAAAAGCCCACGGGACAATCAGCAGATTAGTATTTTAGGAAGACAAATATACCCCAGCCTTTCTCAGTTTTTCTTGGAGAGATTTAAAGATGCAACACACCCACCCTTTGGTTATTTACTGTACTTATAGACTTTAAGGCTACAACACCAGAACACTACCGTCTGAGAACAGGATTATTTTCCGTGGATTGTCCTGTTGTGTACATTTCTAAGAAAGTTTGATCATGTCTAAACGCATTCGTAGAAATCTAGCACTTTTGGAGATGCTATTTAAGGCACTGCCGAGTCAATGAAAAGTTATTTTAGAAACTGCTTTCACTGACCTCATTCTATCACTCTGTGCAATTGCTCTTAATCTAAGGTGTGGTAATATACCCTTGACGGAATCGCAGCTGAATCAAGTGAAGAGAGAAAAATCCAACATTATATACATGTTTAAAAGTACACTTCAATCGCAAAGATAAACCATCAACCAATCTTGAGGTTTTCTACTACCGTTACTAAGCGTAGCAGTGCCGTTCCTAACCAGCCTAATTGCATCGAGATGTGGTTAAACAGTATGGATCATGCTCAGAAAATGTTTATGGTGCCGCAACATCAGTTAAAAAAACTGCGAGAATCCAAAACGACTAGCACCGATGTAAGAGAATCTGTTGAAAATTATTTGGACTCATCGATTCGCAATATACTGCTGAAGACTGAAATGGATTTACATGAAAAAGCAAAAAAAGATACTCTGCCATTTTACAAAGACCCTTGACTGTTGTTAGACAGGGTGAGCTTGGGACAAATACACTGACTTTAAGTCTACCCGGGTCTGAGACTGGGGCTGATGTAGTAAACATGACTCAGACTAATCAAACTGCTGATCAAAATGTTAACCTTGTTGATGACATTTTGGACAATGTGCCTGCGAGGAGTAAGAAGAATGTTGAATATATTCTAAATAGAATGCTCAGGTCTAAAGATTTGACTTCATGGACTTCAAATGGTGAATTCATTTTCAAAGGAGAGATAATCAAGGGTTTGCACCTGTTGGATCTGGTTAAAAGTGTGAGAGCAACCATCAAAATTGCTGCTGCTAGAAGGCTTTTGGGGTTGGGGGAGTTCTTAGGGGCAATGGCATGTCTCAACATGCCTTTACAACTATTCCAAATAAGCTTGTAAGGCGTAAAATCAATTTGTATAAACAAACGCCTGGCGACACACTGGAATATTTAGCCACACCCCGGGCACCCACTTCCATTACCACTCCCCCCGCAACTGATTATCAATCAACCAAAGCTTTCTTTGTATCCCCTACCATAGACCCCACACAATGGCTTCCATTTTAATGTGTTTTATTTTATTTGTTTTACATGCTGTTTTTAATTGACTATTTGTTGTATGAATAATACTATGTACAGTTGTGCTCATAGGTTTGCATACCCTGGCAGAAATTGTGAAATTTTGGCATTGATTTTGAAAATATGACTGATAATGCAAAAAACTGTTATTTAAGGGTAGTGATCATATGAAGCCATTTATTATCACGTAGTTGGTTGGCTCCTTTTTAAATCATAATGATAACAGAAATCACCCAAATGGCCCTGATCAAAAGTTTACATACCCTTGAATGTTTGGCCTTGTTACAGACATGTTACGGGTCTGAAGGTGATCATGCACGTAGCCAGATTACTGAAATAAAGGAACCAAGACAGTTAGCCTCTTTCTCCATTCACTGGTCCTTTACTTATGAGAAAAAAAGATTAAACTCCCAGCATCCTCTACCTCCCGGTGGATTCTCACACTGCCTCCTACTGGTCAGTAGGGTTAACATAGGTTATTCTATTCTGTTTTTTTTCTAGCTCATGTGATTATTGTAATTATTTGTGTGCTTATTTTTCCAATGTACTATTAATGCGTATGTCACAGACACACAAGGTGACACACACAGGTGAAAATGGCAATTAAAGGTGAATTTCCCACACTTGTGGCTTTTTTTTTTTATGCAATTAGTGTCTGTGTATGAATAGTTAATGAGTTTGTTTGCTCTCACGTGGATGCACAGAGCAGCCTAAATACTGAGCCATGGGTAGCAGAAAAGAACTGTCAAAAAACCTGCGTAACAAGGTAATGGAACTTTATAAAGCTGGAAAAGAATATAAAAATATATCAAAAGCCTTGCAAATGCCAGTCAGTACTGTTCAGTCACTTATTAAGAAGTGGAGAATTCGGGGATCACTTGATACCAAGCCAAGGTCAGGTAGACCAAGAAAGATTTCAGCCAAAACTGCCAGAAGAATTGTTCAGGATACAAAGAAAAACCCACAGGTAACCTCAGGAGAAATACAGGCTACTGTGGAAAAAGACGGTGTGGTTGTTTCAAGGAGCACAATATGACAATACTTGAACAAAAATGAGCTGCAAGGTCGCGTTGCCAAAAAGAAGCCTTTAATGTGCCAATGACACAAAAAAGCCTGGTTACAATATGCCCGACAACACCTTGACACACCTCACAGCTTCTGGCACACTATAATTTGGAGTGACGAGACCAAAATAGAGATTTATTGTCACAACCATACGCGCTATGTTTGGAGAGGGGTCAACAAGGCTTATGGTGAACAGAATACCATCCCCACTGTGAAGCATGGTGGTGGCTCATTGATGTTTTGGGGGTGGGTGAGCTCTAAAGGCACGGGGAATCTTGTGAAAATTGATGGCAAGATGAATGCAGCAAGTTATCAGAAAATACTGGCAGACAATTTGCATTCTTCTGCACGAAAGCTGTGCATGGGACGCTTTTGGACTTTCCAGCATGGCAATGACCCTAAGCACAAGGCCAAGTTGACCCTCCAGTGATTACGGCAGAAAAAAAGTGAAGTGGCCAGTCTCCTGACCTTAATATCATCGAGCCACTCTGGGGAGATCTCAAACGTGCGGTTCATGCAAGACGACCAAAGACTTTGCATGACCTGGAGGCATTTTGCCAAGACGAATGGGCAGCTTATACCACCTGCAAGAATTCAGGGCCTCATAGAAAACTATTACAAAAGACTGCACGCTGTCATTGATGCTAAAGGGGGCAATACACAGTATTAAGAACTAAGGGTATGCAGACTTTTGAAAAGGGGTCAGTTCATTTTTTTTTCTTTGTTGCCATGTTTTGTTGTATGATTTTGCCATTCTGTTATGATCAACAGTTGAATGTGAATCCCATAAAAAATAAGACAAATTTTGCCTGCTCACTCATGTTTTCTTTACAAATGGTACATATATTACCAATTCTCCAAGGGTATGCAAACTTTTGTGCACTACTGTAAACATTGATGTTGTTTTACAATTGCTTTTATTTTTTAATAATAAAGCAGGCATAAGATATTCTTTTACTGTCTATTTCTTAAACAACCATGACACAAATTAAATGATTCACAAGATTGTGCATGCTGTAGACGATTAAACATTTGTTTATTATGATTACTCAGATACATTGTTTCGGAAATCATCAGTATAAAAAGACATAACATCTTTGTAACTCAGACCTCTTGTCATTTGATAGAGAAAGAACACACAATGTTGCTCACAAGTGGTCGAAATCACATCCTGGACTTGTTTTCAGCTGTATTCCACACTCTCACAGGTTTGCAGAAAAGCCTTGATTGACTTGGGAAAATACATAAAATTTGAGTGGTCACTTGGGTGCGTACTAACAATCATCATTGATGCAACATCTCTGATAGGTCCATGTTGGTCGCATGCCAGCACACCGAAATGAGTCCTAGATGAAAATTGGTTCACTGCACCTGTCAACTATGTGGTATTCATTTCTCATCTGTTTGGGTAATGTTTCCTAATAGTAGTCAACCATGACTTGCCTCCGGTTGGACACTTCGATAACGGAGTCAAAAATTGAATAAACAACCAAATTAATCATGTGGTGTGTTGCTTGACTGAACTTAATCTCAAGTCGGATATTCCCAGACTTGTGAAGAAATCCAACTTCGTTTTCATACATTTACCAGACATACGGTGTATGAGTGCCTTCTTTAAAAAATGTTTTTAATCAGTCTTGCAGTGTTCCCTTTGAGTGTCCTCCGATTGCTATGTTTTCTTTTAACAGCGACTCTTGTTTTTGTCTCAGTCTTGCGTTTTTTACTCTTTGGTAGGCTCCTCTTACTGCATAGTCAATTTCTAACACCTCAAGACATAACCATCAATCCCTATCCATCCTGCTGTTTTGATTGGCGCGCCATGATGTTGCTGACGACCTTGCCTACAATAATCCTTACTGCATTTTTCAAATGTGGTTTTGCGATTGAGAAACCACGCTTCAACAAAGGTATAGCCATCCGGGAAAGGCAGCGGAAATGGCCCCCTAGACCTGCCCCGTACATTGCAGCGCTACCATGATTCCCCGGTAAACCGCTACCGGCCTGTGTTGTGTAGTATTCAACATTCCTTTGAGGATCATCGTAGAGTTTCTGAGGCATCTTATAGTCAGAAAGATTGACTGGTCTGAAGTGTAATTTTGCAATCACCTTCCCCACTATGAATGAAACCAACTGATTCTGATCAGATTTTACTTCAGATCTCATCAATGACTCTTGCTAAGAGGTACATAGTGTGGCTTGTCGTACGTCACTGTGACAACTCTGTTTTTTTCCCCTGTGAAATGTACAGTTCTCAGCAGCAGGACATGGCTGTCCCCAACTCTTTGATAATCAATTATATCTGTGTAGATGTATAGGGTGGTAAACTCTGCCAGAATATATATGTGGAATGGGGCGGTATATCTATGTGGAATACCACCATTCGTCTGGTTTTAAGCCTAATATCTGTTCCAACTTTGCACTTGATTTTAAACTAAAATGGGTCTCGCCTTTTAAATTCATCATACCCCAACCATACGCCATGTGGCTTAAAAGAAATGTTGATCTCTGCCACTAGTTTTCCTATGTCATTGTAATAACCGGTGGTGAGTTCATATTTCCAAGTTTTGTTGTGTTTCGAGTCATGTAGTTCAAATACATTTTCACCCCATGTAAAAGTCTTCCACGTATGTGGGTACTGGAATTCTATCAAAGACACTTCCCAATCACCTTTGAAATCTATACCTTTGGCACATTTTGTGGTATAGCTCAAACTCTAATTGTTTGTATATATATATGCCTTGATGTTACTAGGCAGTGTTATGTAGAAACTGCCATCACCCATGCTGATCGCAGTCGCTGTAAATGACGTGGTCCAACAAATCCTAGTGTTTTTATCCTGTAGGTCAAGGACTTGTTCCGATGCTATCCAACTGTTGAATTTCTCAGGCCAACCAAGCCATTTCATGAGACTCATTTTATTCCGTTTCTGTACTTTCTCATCCAGAACTGCTTCCACTTTAAAAGTTTTATCCTTAGCCACGATTACTTTCAGTAATTCCTGTTCATAAAAGGCTCCAAAGATCACATCACCATTGTAATCTTTTATTCTATATACAGGTGGCGCCCTAGGAATGCATTCCGTTATTGTAAAATATTCACCTGTGTACCTTTTTTCATAGCACTTGGTAAACGCCCCTCTCAAGTCTCAGTCTCACAGTATCTCCAACTCAGAACTTGTAACTTTGATTACCATTTCCCATCATTGTTGTACCATACAGGTTTTTGAGAAGTAGTCTAACATTTTCTTCACAGATGTCAACAGGCTTCATCTTAATAGACTGATGGTAGCTATGGTTGTAACCACAAACCAAATCTTGAATCACATCAACATGACGATGTGTGTTGGCAGCCGTGAGATACTGCCACATTCGTGATTTAATTGTTTTATTAAATCTCTCAACGATGCTCGCTTTGACATCATTTCCAAAATGTTTTATGCTGTACTTCTTCATTAACAATTCAAAATGTGAATTAAAAAACTCCTTCCCCTTGTCCGTATGGACTTTCTTGGGTGTTCTTCCTTCTTTTAATGTCTTCAAACGCACGCTTTACCTCGATAGCGCTTTTATTTCTCAGCACACGAACCCAGGTGTATTTACTTCATACATCTATGCATGTTAACATTAATTGCATGCTATCGTTTTCCATAATATAAACACCCATGTCAACCAAATCCAGTTGAAATTGTGAATTTATATCATGAACATTAACTCTATTTCTTTGAAAATGTATAGCTACTGGCCTGTATAGCGTGTATGTGTCCTGGGCCAATAGCCAGTCATTTGCCACACTATTTTTGAGGATCTCCCCGGTTTTCACCAAGTACGCTCTTTTCAAACCCTCTCTATCCACATAAGCACCAGGGTTTGACGGGTCGTAGTAAATAAGTTTCATAACCTGCTCAGACGTTGTAGAACATTGGGTCAATAATGAGAAGTAATACCTGTTTAACATTGTTTTATTCAAGTCTTTGCAATTACACAATGTCCAAGAATTTCAGAAAGGACACAAACAATCAGATTTCTGTTGTAACAGCCTCTTTCTTTTTTCTGCTTTCATCGCACCAAGACGCTACTGCGTTGCATACAGCTTCCTCATTAAATGTATTCATCCATATTCTCACTCAGTCTCAGTGTGATGTAGGGCTCCGACTTGACTTTATGCAGAAAGTTCTTAGCTGCCACGTGAACATCGGTCAGCGGTGTCTGAAAACCAGCGGTGTCTGAAAAAATGCGGCTATAGTTATCAAGATGGCACCGGCGATGGCTGCCTCTGGATTTTGCTCCGTAGTGCTTTCCGTGTTTTTGTCTATTTGTCCTGTTTTCTGCCATCCATCTCGGGTCACATTTACCAGAGATGAGCTCTTAAATATTGGACTTTCAGCTGTGCATACTATTCCACCACTTTTGATCGATCCTGTGACTTTCCCGGAGTTGCTAGTTGGAGGTGCAGCTGTGCTCTATGGTCGGAGACGCGGCCGTAGACGGGGAAAAAGAGCAGGCGTGCTTGTTAAGGTGAGACTGCGGGGCTTTCGCACAGCGCTCCCGTCAATCCACCTGGCGAATGTTCGCTCTCTGGCCAACAAAGCGGATGAACTGCGGCTCCTCATCAGAACTAACTTGGACTTCCGCAGATCGGTCGCCCTCTGTTTCACCAAATCTTGGCTCTCTGAGCACATCCCGGCAGAAATTAAAATCTGCTAAGCCTGTGGTCAAGTCTGTAAAAAGATGGACCAATGAGTCTAAGGTAGAATTACAAGCCTCCTTCGATTCTACTGATTGGAGTGTCTTTGAGGCTGCAGCCACAGACCTACACAAACTCACTGACACTGTGACATCTTACATCAGTTTTTGTGAAGACGTGTGTGCTGACAAAAAAATTGTCAAAAACCCTGGCTTACAGCAAAACTCAGGCAGCTTCGTCAGTCCAATGAGGAGGCCTACAGAAGTGGAGACAGAACCCTGTACAATCAGGCCAGAAACACACTGACAAGGGAAGTCAAAGCAGCAAAGAAGAGCTATGCTGAAAAACTGGAAAAAAACTTCACAGCCAATGACCCCTCGTCGGTGTGGAAAAGCCTGCAGGTACTCACCAACTACAGGAGACCATCCCCCAACACTGCTGGATCTCAACGACTGGCTGACGAGCTGAATGTTTTTTATTGTAGGTTTGAGAGGCCCCCAGTCACACCTCTCCCCCACTCCAGCACCATCTTCAAACAGTCACCTTCCCCCACTGCCACCAGGGCACCTCCACTCACCGACCCCCCACCTGCACTAACGATCTGTGAAGAGGGTGTACAGCAGCTCTTTCAGAGGCAGAAGTCCAAGAAGGCTCCTGGCCCAGACAGTGTGTCATCATCCTGCCTGAAAGTTTGTGCTGAGCAACTGGCCCCCATCTTTACATAGATCTTCAACAGATCTCTGGAGCTGTGTGAAGTTCCCTCGTGCTTCAAACGCTCCACAATTATCCCGGTCCCCAAAAAACCCTCCATCACTGGATTGAATGACTACAGACCTGTCGCCCTCACCTCTGTGGTCATGAAATGCTTTGAAAGATTAGTGTTGGCCCACCTGAAGGACATCACAGGCCCCTTGCTAGACCCCTTGCAGTTTGCCTACCGGGCTAACAGGTCTGTGGATGATGCTGTGAACATGGGACTGCACTAAGTCCTGAAACACCTTGACTCTCCAGGGACATATGCAAGGATCCTGTTTGTGGACTTCAGCTCGGCGTTCAACACCATCATCCCAGACATCCTCCATACCAAACTCATCCAGCTCACTGTGCCAGCCTCCACCTGTCAGTGGGTCACAAACTTCCTGACCAACAGGAGTCAGCAGGTGAGGCTGGGGAACACCACATCCAGCACCTGAACAATCAGTACAGGCGCCCCCCAGGTTTGCGTGCTCTCCCCACTGCGCTTCTCCCTCTACACAAACGACTGCACCTCATCTGTCCCATCTGTCAAACTACTGAAGTTCGCAGACGACACTACGGTCATCACATGAGCATAGATTAGCTACCAAGGCTTAAAAGCATGACAATATCTTAATGGTCAAATTAGTATTAGCTAAACCGTATGTTATAATGTTCATATCACCAAAATGATTTTAGATGGACTAACATTAGCTTAAACTGAGTTTAGTTAAATATATTTCCGTTAGCTAACGTTACTAGCTTGCTAACGTCAATGGCATTTATCACTAACGTTAGTCATTTTTTGACTCTGCTAGATAGTTTTTTTTTAAATTAAATAATCATGGCAACGTTGCATTCCACTAAATATTTGCCTATAGTTGCAAGTCATTGTACAAATGAAAACAGTGAATTAATTAGCTACTGAGCATAGATTAGTTACTGAGGCTGCAAAACATAACGCCATATGTAAAAGGCAAATTATTAATTTGCCTTTTATGCAAATTACATCTAAAAATCTAAACCTCACGAACGAAAGTTAAAATAAATCTTAGATGTTCCTACATTATGTCCTAACTAGTTCTACCTCAGTTAGGCAGCTGGCTCTTCGATCACACCACCTGAAAAATGCGCACGTAGGCAACTAAGCAAGCTAGAAGGTTGCTACGTACCAAAGAATAGGCTCATTATGGTGAACTCAAAATCTGATTGGTTGAAGAATATGACAGTCAACAACCTCCTCCCCATTTGCTTCAACAGAAGATGGGATTCACTCGAAATTCTATAGGTCTCAGGATAGATTTTCACCCGGAGACAGCACATGTGGAAAATCTGATTGGATAAAAGCTCTGATTTTTCTGAGCTGCACTGGAAACAGCAAAACCGAGGGAGAGAAAAGCAATGAAACTACGTCAGTATGATGATGGGAACGAACTTTGTAAAATACATCTAGCGTTAATGAAAATATATATTAAATTATAAAAATATAATTTTCTGATTCTGACATCACTAGGCCAGCAAAAAAGGCCTCTGTTCAGCAGCAGTTTTGAAAAATATCCTCTTGTGTATCAAATAATAACTTTGTCAGGTCATCAATGTTTTGTAATTATTACCGACATAAAATGTTAACTAGCGTGTCATTAATGACCATTTCTGAAATTTCTGACGTAGTTAAAAAATACAACCCCATTCCTAATTATCGTCTACCTTACTATTTTGTTCAATTCCATTATATTTCATTTTTATTGATGTTGCAAATGACAGACTAGAGAGTTTTACCTACCTTACTTGCCTTCCGGTAAAGAAAAAAGACTGATCAACTTAATATTACATGATGTCTGGTCTGTCGCACATATGGTATTTCACAATTTGCAACTTGTCTGCTAAAGATTATCAAAAAAAAGTCAGATACAGGTGACAAGATGAGTGACTCAGAGACAGGAACGTAATCAAAATTTGAACTTCTGGTCAGATTAGTTATACCTGGCTGATATAACTTTTGGGGACCTTGGTCCCTAGATGCCAAATATCAAAGTACGTGAAGATCGGACATTTGGTGCCAGATGAGATAATTTTTTAGTGTTTTTCATACATTCAAAATGGCCACCAAACCATTAAAGCAAAGTTAATGAGTCCCAATGGCAAATATGTTCCTTATGAGGAGATGGACTTATCTACCTCTTTTCAATGCTGTATCTCAAACGGGGTGAGTATGGTGACCTTGCCAATGTGAAAAACCTCAATAGTGCCACCGTGTGGTTGATAAAAATCCTTGCAGTCATTTTTTCTGTATGGTCCTTGTCAACATACGTAGCATGTAGAATTATTATACCATTATCCTTGTAGGAGATGTCTATATTTGTGCAAAACCACGCCCCCGCACATGTTCATTGATCAATAGCATCCATGTTTTTTGACATACTGGCCTGGCTGATTTAACTTTTGAAGACCATGGTTCCTAGATGCCAAATATCAAATTACGTGAAGATCGGACATTTGGTGCCAGAGGAGTTAATTTTTTAGTGTTTTTCAAAAAATCCAAAATGGGGAAAAATCCATCATGGTGGACTTTATGGGTCCCAATGGCAAAAATGTGCATCATGAGGCGCTACAAATATGTACCAAGACTCTAGGTCACAAGAGGTGGGCGTGGTGAGCTTGCAAAAAGTGTGACTTTGAAGGCTTGTGACAGCGTCACCATGAGGCCAACATGCTTGCTACTGCACCAGAATTTGCGGCCCTTGGCCCTGTACTACCATAAAAATTTGGGCACCTTTAAGCCATTTTACAGATGTCGCTCATTTCATTCCAGACCCAAGGGGGCGGTCCGCGACGAGGTATGCCGCGGCAAGTTGCAGTGCCGTGCGGCATGGACAAAAACATAAAATAAAAAATAAGAATGGCCACCAGGAGGCATCTGTGAGAACGTCAACACCAGCCTGAAACTGCTGTTATTCAAGCCTGCTTCTGTATTTATATGGCCAGAATAAAACATAAAAAATCGGAGGAATATTGTCTACTATAATCCTATTCATGGATTGCTATGTTACTGTGTTTGATTCGATGTTGCTGTGTTGCTTTGCTTGATTAACTGTTATTTCTGAGAACTGAGAATGTATATTTAATTATAGGTCTACATATATTAATCTCTTTCTTTTCGTTAATTGTAATTATTTTAACAAATATGAAATACAAATATAGCAGTTGATTACAATGATTAAGTTAACATTTATGTAGGCTAATTGCAGACTTTACAAAGCCAACATTACTTATTGCGTCATTGATGCTACTTTTCTGCACAAATATTTCCTGATGACTGCATCTGTTTCTATCAATAACAACTTTTAAAATAAAAAAAGAAATTACTTTTCCCACCAGATTTCTTTGATAAATTACAATATGCCACACTAGACCCAAACAAACATATAATTCAATTTTTTAACATAGCGTGTTTACATGAAGGACGTTTAGTTTGTTTAAGTGGCAACAACCCATCATTGTTTCATAAATTTTTTCAGAGGTAAATAACGATTGATTTTTTAAAAGTTTCTAATAAAATGGCATTTGAACGGACCTTCGTTTATTTCCTGTATGGCCTTAAGTCGACAAATTACTGTTAATTACTCCACATTAACCCAAGGAGAAAGATGGGTGAGACAAAGCGCCTGTTAAAATACTTGTATTGTCACATGCCCAAATAGTTATTAGGAATAGGGAGTAAAAAAAACGACAGTTAGTCTCCAAACAGTTTTCAGTTTGTGAGTTTTGAATTCTGATAATGGAACAATGTGTAATATGCTACACCTATTTAGGAAAAGTCATGAAAGGAGGGTGTAGCTTTCAAAATGGTATTTTCCAAATCAATTGCATTGACAAATAAATAAAAGTTAGACTACAACAGTCAGGTACAGTAGGCCTGACAATTTTGCTTTGATGAAATAATGACAAAAAAGCAATATAAAAATCCAGATGTTCAATTAATTTTTAAAATAATGCCCCCTAATGTAGCCTAATTTCGCAACATTATTATTTAAAAGACAAGTGCGTTTCAGTCGCTTATTTGTCTTATCAAGTCGGCCAATATGGCCGTTAAAATTCCTGAGTTCCGGACATATGTTTTAAATAGCCATACTGTATAATACCCTACACTTAAACAGCAATAAAACACAAACTCTATGATCCAACAAATATTTTTTATTTCAATTAGTCAGCAGAATTAACCCTTCACAATCTGTGAACTGATTGTGAATATCAGTTCACAGATCCTAGCTGTCGCCAGAGGCATTGCTAGGATAACAATACATTCCGGGCTTAGAACCCCAACCGCCCCATATGGACTTTTTCATGGAAGTCCCTATGGTGCTGGCTGAAGTGTTGAAATAGGCCTAAGATTGTTGTGATGCTATACTATAGGCTCAGATCATTTACTGAACCTCGTTTGCTGGCCTGAGTAGCACCATCATTATGATTTTTTTAAACCGGCCGGGTTATGTCTGCTTCGCGTTGGACATTTCAGAGTCGCATGTAGGAGTTGCCGCTTTTGGTTCTCGCGCCAACCTTAGTCAAATGACTCAGTAATGTCTAATTGTGAGAGTGAGCAGAGGCTCGCTGTTTTCTTGTGATACTGTAGTGAGCAGAGGCTCGCTGTTTTCGTGGCAACAGATCATACAGGTCACACAATATCAGGCTATTTAACATGCTATTGATATATTTACTTATTCATTTGGCATTTTTCCCACCGGACATTTTGGCGGTAAATATTTTTTAATCTGCCGGACTTACCTGATACCAGCGAAAAGCCGCATTTGCCGGCTAACTTAAACCCTGACGCACAGTTTTCCTTGGTCTTGTTCCGTGTGCACTTGCCGTTTTCCTTGATAGGCTAATTATGTAGTGTAATAGCTACACTTGATGAGTTAGCCTACACCATAGCCTATACCATTCATATTCTCTGATTATTTTACGAAGATTCAGCTTTTTATGTAGTCAATGTTGGATATTTTTTTCTCTGCTAATATAAACAGTAATTTTATGAATTCTATTTTATTACTAAGGCTATACAAACCTATTTAGGAAGTCATGTAAGGAAGAGGGTGTATCTTTCAAAATGGTATTTTCCAAATCAATTGCATTGATAAATAAATAACTCACACTACAATGGCCAGGTACTGTACAGTAGGCCAGATAATTTTGTTAGAAATTAAATAATGACAAAAGTAATATCAAATGAAAATCAAGATAATTAAATAATGTACAGTCAAACATTTTACCAACATATAGAATTTTACATTTTAGTTGCCCCTCCAACTCCACGATCACAGGTAAGACGTTGCAGATGTGGTCAATGTATATGTTGCAGGCCTTTATCGTCAGTTTCTCGAGCCAAAACATTCTGATAGCGATAACAAGCTCATCTTTGCTTGTCGGCCTGGCACGCTTATGAACAAATGTTTTTAGTTCATTCCAAACATTTTCTATTGGATTCAAATCCGGCGACCCAGTGGAAACAAAAAGAGAAAGTTAGATATAATGTACTTCTGTAGTAGGAGGGGTGCATCATGTGTTGTTTATTAGTGTTGGAATAATGTGTACACTATTCTACAGTACTTACTCAGCTGGCGTCTTAACCCAGTTTATGCCTGCATTTGCGATGCAATTCCGTGCGGCAGTGTGTTTTGGGTCATTGTCTGAATTGGAAGAAGAAAAGATATTAAAATATATGAATATGTTAGCGTACTGTAACAGTCAGTGTAAAATAATACATATGAAGAGGCCTAGACATAACATAATATGGGAGCCTATATGCTTATACCTTGAAAGAAACAATGTTGTCCCAGAAAAACATCTCTGACCTAGGGTCCAACACATCCCTTGATGATTTCTTCTTCAAAAAACTCTCGAGCCATAATACCTAAATTTGGATGCAACAACGATTGTAAATTATTATTATTAACTTAGACAAATTGTAGTCTAAAATTATATGGGCAAAAATATATAATTTAGCATTTAATTAGCTGTAGCCTTAATTAAACCTTCGAAAATCACATACGGGCCTGGTCCCTGATGAGAATTTGCCCCCCACACATGGAGTTTGAGTGGATGCTTGGGAGACGGCTTGATTGATCGTCTACCAGGTTTTCTATAGCAGTTTTTCGCAAATTGCTCAAGGGCAACTGTGGTTTCGTCAGTAAAGATGTCATCATTGAATTTCTCATGACTTTCGATCCATGCCTGGGCCTGCAGCACACAAAGTTCTTTGTTTGTTTTACGAATCATTGCATCCAAACTGCAGTAAAAACAGAGAAGACAAATGGTTAATGTTCTGTACATTTTGTAATAAATACTATACTATTATATTGAATATTACACCAGTAGTTAGTACCCAGTAACACTTAAGTCAGGACAAAAAAATTCTTACCAAGCTTTTCCATAACTCCACCCAAGTTCCTTCAGTTGTCTTCTGATTATGATAACAGCGATGTTCATGTTATACCTTGATGAAAGCAGATCCTTAATCTCCTGAGTGGACCACTCATCATTTTCACTCATTAGGAAATCAATGGCTTGAATGGTGTTGCTGAAAACAGAATACAAAAGCTATTTAAAAATATGTACCATAAATGCAGTTTAAAAACAGTTCAGACGTTACATTTCTCCAAAGATATTTGTTAATATTAATAAGGCTATAACTGTAGCATAGGACAGTAGCCTACTGTACCTGGTCATTTTTCTGGGCGTCCGTGTTCGGCGTTTGACTGGAGTGTGATGATAGTGTTGTTGAATAGTAGGATCCTTCACTGTAATTCCCGTGTCTAACAGTATTTTCAAAATGGCTTTAGTAGTTCTTCCGTTCCTCCTCCAAGCCTTAATCTGTTCACTTAACACAATCAAAATCAAGGTCATGGTGCAAAGTAGCCAAAAGTGCAAGGTTTAAGACTCTAAAAGACTGGTTGAGGGGAATACTGTATATATGGCATATTCAAACTTTTGACCCCTCCCCTTCTGCCGGAAACCCCACCTCGACACAATTTCATTCATAAAGGGGGTGTTTAAGTTTAGCGGTAAAAGGATCTTGTCCTTCGGCATGTGATCAGTATTGATCAACAGTGGCGTTGTTAGGCCTGGGCGTTCGGGGCTATAGCCCCGGTTCTCAAATTGGTAAGTTAATTCGCATTTAACCACAAAAAGCATAGCTGGATGGTGATGCTGCTGAGGAGAATGTCCATGCTAATTGGGACGATTGGTATGCTAATTATGCCAAACGGCGTTCAGCTCTGGCGGAGAATGGGGGTAGAAAAGGCCTGGCGGTTCTAGTGTTAATCGGCCAACAGCCCGTGGCACTTAGCGTTGATACTCAGGCAGCCGCTAATGGTACCCAGATGCTAATCACCCCTCACTGAATGCATGAGGTCAATGGATGAATGTGTGATACACCCATGTGAATGATAGAGCCTTAGTTGAATGAACTTACAAATGAAATGCAAGATTTCCAGATGTCACAAACTAATGTAGGCCTAGTATCAAAACTCTTAAAGCTGTGGTTAGAACAACACATGGAATCATAAACTTATTTTATGTGGAATCAAACTTTTTCAGCACATTGGACAGTTTTTTGGGTAAAGTGGGACACTACATTATGATTAAAATTAACTATTAGACACATGAAAAAAACATTTTAACTGAATTAATGTGTACAATAAATATAAATACATACAGATATCATATAATCAAAAATATAATGTATTAAAAGATTCGTGTTTGTGAGTAGCATAAAGGCAAAATGTTTTCAAATAAAAATAAACCTGGGCCTGGTTTCCCGATAGCGTAGCACTTACGATGGTTTAACATCAAATAATAGTAGCAGTACGATGCGGGCTTTCAGACTCGTGAACGGTTAATTTAGAACACTTTCGTAATTAGCCTATTTCTTGTTTTACATAAATTTTTCTTTATCCTCAGTTGCATTCAGTTACATTTACATCCAGTCACGCACTTATCAAATTTGTCTAAATAAATGTGTCTTAATCAAAACTGTTTTGATAAGTTTTATTTGTTCTGTTGCTTGATATTAACTGTTTGCGATCACTCTATTTCACAAAAACAGTGAAGTGCCTGTTAAGATCGGTTAAGATGGACTAACGAGTGGTCTGGAGCACTAATTAACGAGCAATGTTACGTGCCTCTTAAGTAACGATGCTTTCGGGAAATGCACTGATAAAATAACGAGGCACTTACGTGCATCTTACGATCATCTTTGTGCTTTGGGAAACCGGGCCCTGATCAAATTAATTAGTTCTACTCTTTGGCAGAACGCTCTGACAACCTATGGAAATTGTACTCCCAGCGGTTGAATGCGAATGAACTTAATGAGAATGAAGTGTAATGTTAGTTGATCAATGTTGAACACATGCAGCGGGACAAAATCAGTTTTACCTCTAAACTTAGTATTGCAATCTTATTCATGAAATTCCTTTTTTATTACGAGTTAAACAAAATTTGAAAACATGTAATCTGCCTGAATAAGAAATTACGCTAATTATTTTATAGAACTATGAAGATGATCCAGCTTCCTATGTAATTCATCAAAGGTATCATCACAGTAATTCATTATTAGTGAAACAAAATAAAAACGATATCCTTGACCAGAGGCGTGGTTAGGATCACAATACATTCAGGGCTTAGCACCCGCCCACCCACATTCCCCAGGGGAGACTTCTTTGCCACACGTTTTTCATGGATTTGTGGTGATGCCGTGTGTTGTTCTAACCACCCTCTTACTAGTTTTTAATATTACGCCTACATTAGTTTGTGACATCTCTCTGGAACCTGAAATATTCCCAAACAACAAAAGATGATTTATTTTCGGCACCAAATCATCCCTAGTCTCTATCTCATTGTCCTCTGGGTTCATATTCTTAATCAATCCCCTTCCTGTCCTTAACAGCAAGCCCTACTCCGCCATATTCTTTCGCAGTGCGCTCTACGCCGCGTCTTCATGTTTCTGACTGGTTAATTTGATGTTCAGAGTACCAGCACAGCTAGTATCTTTCCCCGACCCGCGCATGTTGTTATTAGGTTGTGGATATTTCGTTAGTTATAGAGCCATCACGGAACTGGGATGTTTTAAGAAAACTCACAGTGAGAGGCATGAACAGAAAAATGTGTTGTATAGTTTGACTGACCGATTTGAGACATACAGTTGGACATTTGAATTGTAAATCTTTATTGTGTTAAAATAGCAAAAGGTAGGGGAAGATGTGCTGTAAGAGCACTTGAAGATAGATTGTGTACTGTAGATTGACACGATTGTGTCGTTCGCTTGCCAGATTCCAACCTTTATACTAATAATCTGGAATCACAATTTGAACATGTGCCATTTCAAAAGCACAGAAAGCTGCGATTTTGGCTTTTTATTTTTATACTCAATCAAAATGATAATTTTTACTGGTGTGATATCATTCGTATTTGTAAGCAATTTATTAGGAGTTGATTTTAGAATCCGTTTGCCTACTTAAAAATAACAATTCACATTATAAGTATAAAGGTTGGAGTCTGGCAAGCGAACCGCACGATTCGCTTGCCACAATTAGGGCTTGCTGTTGAGAAGAGGAGTTGATGAGTTGATGCAACAAATAAGCGACTGACGCATTTGTCTATTAAATACAGTATTAGAGTAAACTCTGACAGCCTGTTCGCCAACTGTCATAAGATGTTTTTCTACCATGCTGTACTTCAAAAATTATGATCGTAACAAATAATTCTGCTTTGTATTTTATTATTTCTTAAGATAATTCAAATGCTTAAACAAATAGTCTTTATTTCTGTGTAGGGTATTGGTGTATTTCTTTATTATAACATATCAGTGATGTTTCGCTTTTAAAATCATTATAACCTGTTATGTTAGGAGAACATTCTGAACATTATGTGTACTGTCATTTAGAAAACGATTTTCGAAAACAAATAGCATGTTCAGCGTTCTAGCTCCCCCATGTGTTTGGAATAGTGCAATCACAGTTTGACGCAATCTACCTGATCTTACCACGGTAAGAAAACTCTGGATTTAACCCTTAAAGGGCTAGGGTTTTAAAGTCCGCCTGTCACTACATTTTGGCTTCTAAAATGGTCATCCTTTATAGTAGAAGGAAGTGCTTTGTATTCTGGGATTCTGCAGACACTCAGCTACATGGAGGATGTATTGAAAACATTTTTTTTGAGACACTTACATGAGAAATAATGTGAAATAGTCAGAAAAATGTAAAATCACATGTGCACATATTTTAGTTATAAATTGAAATAACATAGTAAAATATAATAGGTGGCCTGTTTTATATTACATTTGGATACCCCCAGGGGTTCAGAATAAGTACAAGTTGAATGGTTTTGAATTTATAAAATAATAAAATGAACCTGGCATTTTTTTTTACTCTTGTCCACATCCATTTTTTTCTCAAACATTCTGAAAATCATTGAAAATGCCCATATGGGGTCATTGAACTTATTCTGTCATATTGTACCTCCAAAAGCCATCACTAGATGGCAGTCCCTTCTTTTTTGAACTCTGAGGATTTTTACATTTTTTTATGGGGTGTCTTGAATAGGGGGTGCCTTTATTTCCTTTGGAATTCCCTACATGTGCCATATCTGAAAGAGGTGGAGATTAGAACAGGGATGTGTCCAGTCTTCCTTTGGATGGTTATATTCACAGTGACACTCTACACAACACAGCATAGGCATAGCCGTTATATCAAGTTATCATATACACCTAGTTATTCCACTAAAACAATGCAAAATAATAATAACCATTATCATAGAATAGCATTTAGGCTACACTTACCCTATTTTACATATAGGTCGATTCCGTCATGATACTTTTCATCGTCTGAATGTTCAGACCCATTTTCACTATCCTCGCTCTCCATATTCATTTATTCCACTTCTTTCGCCGTTTGGCCATTTCTTTTTTCTCAAAACAATTGCTTGTAGCATCTGAATGCGTCTTCAATGCAATCCCGGTGCATAAAGACTATATTGGTACGCGCCTCTCCCCCTGCCGCGCGCGCTCGCTCTTTCTCTTTTGGGGAGGGGGGTGACATGGATAGACTTCGCATTGGATTGGTTTATGTATTGTAGACTTCTAAACAACAGAAAAATATCAAGGATAATTAGTTAGGGCTGCTGCTGAAATCCTGAAGGACTATAGGTGATCAATATTTGTGATCACGATTGCGGGGCTTCTGGTTTACAAAAGTATACAAACAAGACGTTGTTATTTGCAGCGGAATATCGTTGTTCCCGTAGAAAAGAAATGAAGCCTCTAACTTCTACAGTTCTGGAGCAATAAATAAAAATGTGTGACCTGGACGCGCGCGTCAAATAGAGGTTTTGTGATCGCTATTGTGGGGCTTCTGGTTGACGAAAGTACACAAACGAGACGTTGTTATTTGCCGCGGAATGTCGTTGTTCCCATAGAAAAGAAGCCTCTAACTTCTACAGTTCTGGAGCAATAAATAAAAATGTGTGACCTGGACGCCTCAAATAGAAGTTCTCTGATCGCGATTGTGGGGCTTCTGGTTGACGAAAGTACACAAATGAGACGTTGTTATTTGCAGAAAAATAACCCTATTAACGATTG
>JACXGI010000617.1:89325-125492 GCA_016801175.1 Esox masquinongy
CCAGAAATCTTTCTGATTGAGAGGGGATCAAATACTTATTTCACTCATTAAAATGCAAATCAATTTATAACATTTTTGACATGCGTTTTTCTGGATTTTTTTGTTGTTATTCTGTCTCTCACTGTTCAAATAAACCTACCATTAAAATTATAGACTGATCATTTCTTTGTCAGTGGGCAAACGTACAAAATCAGCAGGGAATCAAATATATTTTTCTCTCGTTGTACACCTCTTTTCAAGATTTTATTTTAAACGGGTTGAGCATGGTGAGCTTGCAAATGTTGGAAACATCAATAGCGCCACCGTGTGGATGGTAAAAAAATCTTTGCAGTCATTATGGTTGTATCATCTTCGTTAACATACGCACTAATTAGAATCATAGTACCATTATCCTTATAGGAGATGTCTGTATATGTGCAAAACCACACCCCTGCACACGTTCATCTGTCAATGGCGGCCATGTTTTTCAATGTACTGGCCTGATTGATAGCTTTTGAAGAACATCGTCCATAGATGCCAAAAATCAAAGTGCGTGAAGATCGGACATTTGGTGCCAGAGGAGTTAATTTTTTAGTGTTTTTCACAAATTCAAAATGGCCACCAAACCATTAAATTGAAGTTAATGAGTCCCAATGGCAAATATGTTCCTTGTGAGGAGGTAGACTTATCTACCTCTTTTCAAGGCTGTAACTCCAACGGAGTGAGTATGGTGAATTTGCTCATGTGAAAAACCTCAATAGCGCCACCGTGTGGTTGATTAAAAAAATCCTTGTAGTAATTTTTTCCGTATGGTCCTTGTCAACATATGTACCAAGTAGAATTATTATACCATTATCCATGTAGGAGATTAGCGCATCAATGTGCAAAACCACACGCCTGTACATGTTCATTGGTCAATAGCATCTATGTTTTTTGACATACTGGCCTGGCTGATATATCTTTTGAAGATCATGGTTCCTAGATACCAAAAATCAAATTACGTGAAGACATTTGGTGCCAGAAGAGGTCATTTTTTTGTGTTTTTCAAAAAATCCAAAATGGCAGAAAATCCATCATGATGGACTTCATGGGTCCCAAAGGCAAAAATGTTCATCATGAGGAGCTACACCTATGCACCAATTTTCAAGGCTCTAGGTCACAAGGGGTGGGCGTGGTGAGCTTGCAAAAAGTGCGACTTTGGAGGCTTGTGACAGCGCCACCATGAGGCCGACATGCATGCTACTGCACCAGAAGTTGCGGCCCTTGGCCCTTCACTACCATAAAAATTTGGGCACCTTTAAGCCATTTTATCTCACGGGAATTTGCAAAAAACACCCTTTTTTGCCGGAATAATAATAATAATAATAATTTAAGCTGCAAGCAACATTTAGTGGGTTTCAGCATCAAGCTATTAGTAGCCAGATTGGAGTTTTTCCAATTGGACACAAATCCAACTCATGTCCATAGGTGTAAACAATATTACATGAATGGTTTTTCATTTTCACTAGTATCCCCATGTGGCCAAATGGACACATCTTTTATATAAGCTAAACTCATAACCTTGATCATGTGTACCAAATGTAATCACACCTAACATCTGTCTTTTGATGCTATAGAAGTAGCTTTGAAGCAGAGAACTGCTGAAACCCTAATAATAATAATGAACCGGAACAAACACAATAGGGTTTCACCAGTGAACTGCTGAAACCCTAATAATAATAATGAACCGGAGCAAACACAATAGGGTTTCACCAGTGAACTGCTGAAACCCTAATAATAATGAACCGGAACAAACACAATAGGGTTTTACCAGTGAACTGCTGAAACCCTAATTAACATATATTTCTAAATATAGAAAAAAGACAGCAACAACTGTAGTTGACATAACAGAGATAAAAGTCACCTGAGGGTGGTGCCATGGGTGGTGTGACTGTGGTGGCTGGTGGAGCTTCAGAGGAGCTCTGTGGCCTGCTTAGTTGAGCTGTAGAGGGAGAATTTTGTTTGTCAGTTTATAAAACAGTAGTACTTTTGAACCACACTTCCTTTTTAAAAAAAACCCTGGCAGGTCCTACGGGTGTTAGACACTGAGAGGCTCTGGCGATGGTGATGCCGCTGTCAGGAGTGATTTCAGCAGCAGCAAAGGGTCCAGCAGAGGCGATGGCGTTGATGGTCTCATCCATGGCAGCCCTCTCCTGTGCCTTCTGTCGTCTGAGGGCTGCACGGCTCTCTTTCTCCTCTGCTTCAGCCCTCTCCTTCTCACACCTCTCCTGCCACTGGCGTGTGTAGTCCTCCCCAGTGAGGCATGTGGCAACCACAGGGAGTCTCCGGTATCAGTCTGGCCGATACCTCAAGGTGGTGAGAATGTGCCCCAGGTCCTTCGCTATCAGCCCCCCCTCTATTAGGGGGTGCTCATCTATGTTTAGGGAAGTGGCTGGGGCAGCTAGGGGGGTAGGGATGGGGACTAGGGCAGTTAGGGGGGTAGGGATGGGGACTGGGGCAGCGAGGGAGGTAGGGAGTGGTGTTGGACCTGGAGTGGAGGGTCCCCCTGTGGTTGCTGGAGAGGAGGCGCTGCTGGGACCCAGACGTGACTGAGACACAATCAAAAAAGACCCTTCAATGGCTGAAAGGTCAAAAGGGAAGAGGCCACACTTCTTAAAACCTTCCACTGCAAAGCGCATGTCCTTGCACCGCTGGTACGGGTAGCGGAATACTCGGGCAAATTCAGATTTGTTTCCAATGTAAGAATTATCTAGTTGGCTGACTCCAGCTACCTTGGAGAACTCAGCTTTCAAAGGGCCAAAGTATGCCACGTGCAGCGGCTGCAGGACATGGGTGCAGTGTGGTGGAAGGGAAAGAAGTATGACTCCTTCCCTTTTTGCCGCCGCGAGAACCTCCGGGTCCATGTGGCACTTGTGTCCATCGAAGACTAGAAGGAGAGGACGCGCCTTTACTGCATGATGTAAAAAGTGCTGAAACCACTTCCTGAACAGGCTCCTATCGATGTATCTAGTTAATGACTTTCCATACAAAGCTTGGGGGGGGCTCCCAATGTGTAGTGCCCGCCAGGGAAACACCTGGGGTAGATGATGAATGGGGGGACATCCTCCCCAGCTGCGTTCAGACAGGCCAGTACAGTTATGTGTTCCCTGGTCCCCGGGGCCTGCTGGTACACGTGTTTTGTGCCCCGGGGAACCAGCACTTTGTACCTGTTCTGATTGCTACAAAACCCAGACACGTCACAGTTGTAGATTCGTCTGGGTTTCTCCCTCAACCTGCTCTTCTCCAGAATCTTCTCATATGTTATAAAGAAGCTGTCCATCGTCGAATGGTTGGCACACTCAGCTCGCCCTCTGTCCAGGGTGTCTGGCCTCCTCATGCTTAAGTTCCTGTGCCTCCTCCTGAACCTTTCCCCCTACTTCTTCCCCAGTGGTGGGATTGTCTCCCCTGGGTGCCGAAATCTACAATAGAAAATAAATCAACTATCCAGGATAATGCTTTATTTTTTATCGGCATAAGACATCAGCCTTCGTCTGGTGAAAGGGAAAACAAGGCTGGCACAGTAGTTACAGTACTGCACCAGAGAATTTTCATCCTCTGGTGTAAGTACTGTCGGGGGTCCACTGCGACTGCCATGGGTCACCCAGCTGCTCAGCCTGTCCGCCAAGGTCTGCCTAGGTACACCGTGCACCTAGGTAAATTAGAGAAGAGAAACAATTTTAGCAGATGAAATTTACATAGACAGGTTGATCTTCTCAAAACAAAAGATTACTAAACTTGGCAGCCCGGGGCACAGCCATCCCTGCCACACAGTCCTCCATGGCCTGCAACATGTCCTCCTCATTCCACTTTCTTCTGACTTGTTCCATTCTGTGGTGTAATATGTGACAGAATTCCTGAACTGGGGCAAATGTCGCATGTCACTACTTTTCAGGAGAGCCCTTTTTAAAAAGAAAAACATGTTCTGGGACATTTTGTCTTTTTTGCGGAAATGGCTTCTTGAAGATGTGAACTTTCATGTGACTTAATAAAAAACTAGCATGCAAAGTGTAAATACGAATAAAATTTTAAACCAAAACCCTTGTTTAACCAGCAGAAAATAATGAAGGGGCTGAGATAATGAAGGGACTGGACATGCTGACATACTGAGTTCTGATTGGTCTATCAAGTAACCAGCTTTTGTCAATAACGCGACTGCTTGGTCAGTAAATCATTGTGATCCCAGGATTTTCAAAAATGGACAACTGCGATTGCATTGCTACAGCTGTGAATCACATCGATGCCCAGAATTTTGCTGGTGTTATCAACAAATCTGAAGTTGTGAGATACTACTTTCTGGAGTACAATGATGCCATGACTCAGATGAATCGGACAACATGAGGAAATCCCAGACTTTGATACTGTTCAAAACGTTCAGGCAAAATTGAGGCATTTCATTGCAGTGCCAATGGTAGAATGAAAATGACAGCTCCTCTTCTATAAAACAACTGTCCACGGATTACATTTACAAGAAAAAGGACAACCATGGCAGTTATGACAGCGACAATGAAACATGCATAGATTCTTGGAGTATTGAACGCCTTGAGTGTGAACGGTAGCGAAAAGACACGTTGTAAACAAGGTCAACAGACTAAACGCAAACAACAAAGGACTTTATATGTAATCAGAGGATATATACATCAGTCTGCCACGAAACATTGCTACATGTATGTGGGTAAGTGTAACGTTTGCTAACTAGCTACAGGTAATTCCTTTTCAAAAAGTAGTTGAAGTCGTTTGTATTGCTAGTCATCTAGCTATAGCTACTGACGTTACTATTAACGTTAGCTTGCTAGGTAACAACATTAACTTACCAGCTAACTAACATTTCCTGGTTTCTAGCTTGTGTGTGATTATGCTTAGCTATTGTTTGCATAGTCTTCACAAAACGGAACACGTCACTTAGTTTGATAAGCTACCTGATTGACCGGTCATTCATCCAGGTGTGTGTGATTATGCCTAATCTATAACCCTATAATGGCTCAGTGGCTGTCCACCTGCACTCAAGCTATCTGCACTTACATTGCTGCTCCTATTTATTATGAATCCTGCTGCTAAGCTACTTTAACTTTAATGTTTATACTGGATGTATCAAGTCCATGTGAAAAATTTAATTTAATTTGGTTTGATAATGTATGTGTTTATTAGAGACCAACCGGACCAGTTTAGCACAAGGCCAGAGTGTCTCCATTTGAATACTTACATAGCTGGGTGGGGTTAAGGCCTAAGAGAGTGTGAACTATGCTGAATGGGCATAAACAAAGACCAGCTCTCTGGAAAGTATCTTTCAAGGCTTTTTTTCTCAGAACTAAGTAGAGCAGATGATCAACTTTTAAAGCAGCATATCTTTCCCATAACTTCATCAAACAGTATTGTTTTATATATGATTACAAAGCTCTGACTCTGGATGTTTATAAAATGTAATAAAAATCAAAACTCAAATTTTGCGATAAGCTAACTTGGCTTAAAAACAAAATGGTTTGTAACGGTGAAGATGAAAGATGACCAATGAGAGGTTTAAAAAAAACAAAGTTCACTCACATTCTTGTTTTATGTTATCTGCAATAAAACATTGTAACAATCAGTTTGGTATATTGTTGAACATCACCTAACATTTGGATACAAACTGCCTCTATGTAGCTAGCTGCTGTAACACTCAGTTCAACTAAACATATGCATAGGTATCAAAAAGCTGGATAACGTTACTGGTTAAAGTGAATGCTGGCAGGTTTCTAAAAACGCACCCATCACAAGATTCCAATTCACGCGTAAGGCTTGACAACAGTCAGGTGTTTAGGTGATATGTATTATTTAACTACTGCAATTCATATATTTCTTGGCTACTACAGTTTTATAAACATCAAGACAACTAAGATAGCAACATTAGTGAAACTGTTAGCTATATTTCAAAGGTTATAAGTTGGATGAAACTGATTTCAATTCCGTCGCTGCAAGACGACTTGCAGCTTTTCGCACAGAACCTCCATACATAACATGTTTTAAAACTCTCAAAAGTAAACTTAACTTACATGTATTAAGACGAAAATTGGTGGGATGATAGGTACAACTGTATATTCACTTGTAAAACTTACCGTTAATTTCCAGCTCATTTAAATTGTCCGCTCAAGATGATTTCGTCCTCCAACTGCTAGAAATGGCCGATAATAGGGGGGGGCAATAATAGGGGGACGTTAGCTATGCAAGCAAGGCAGTGCAGATGGCAAGTTTTCTGCAGGGTGTAGCTGGAGGAGGAGACTGGGAGATAGATCATTGGGTCTTATTGTCTGATCTGCTCAGCCCCCAGGGGCCCCTTCTGCCTCCTTTGGAATGCATAGAGGGCCAGCTCTATTCAGGCTTCTTTGGTAGATGGGGAGGATGGTCTTTGGCCAAGGGTCAGCGTGACTTCTCAGTTTTGCTGAGAAGTCTTACGTTCTGGACGTCTAAGCCATTGGCGCATTCAATAATGTGGCCTTTGTTGTGGAAAATTGTTCCCCTTTTTCCCGCAAACATTTTCAAACAATTAAGGACTTTGTGAATTCATAAGTAGACTTTATTAAGGTAATAAAGCCGTGCTGATCTGCAGAGCAACCAACCCATGTTGGTCTGCAGAACAACCAACCTCCAAACCTCGGAAACACACTTTTATACAGTATGGTTATACAATGATATTAGCTCCTCCCATTATGCTAATTTCTGGATGGATCCTTCTCCAATCTTCCACCAACCCTCTGGGATCCGCCCCCCAAACCACTGTTGGGAATATTGGTGGTGTGATGGCGACGTGATTTCTCTCATTCTCCCAAGATTTTGCCAAGAGTCAAGGACAAGCCACAGGTCCTTCTGTCCTCAATATGAGATTACAACAACCACTCATTGCACTGACCATGGGAACGGTAGTGGTGCCAGAGCAAGAGTACAGTTCATCACTCGCTCTTAACAATTAAATGTGGAAAAATCTAAGACAATTAGACTGTTTGGGAAAATATGAGCCCTGGTTTAATATACAAGTGATCACATGAGACTTTCTGTCTACTCTTCATCAGATTAATGTGAAATAACAACATTTTATGAAAATATCCCTACACCTTGACAGCGGCACCCATATCTAGGCTCTCCACTGGCCGCTCCTCTCTCCCTGCTGAGTAGATTAAGATCGCCAAACAAAGAGCTATCTTGCATAAATGGAACGAAAACTACTTTGGTAATCACCTTTATTGACCAGTGACCAGTGGCGTGCGCCATGTTGTGTTCCATCACTATGGGATTGACCCCTATTACTTCCCATCATGCCTACTTCGTAGATGTCATGTTTCCAGGCATTATGACATAGTAGAAGCGCCGTTTGTGATTGTGGCATCATGGAATCGACAACTAAATAAAGGAAGACTTGGATTCTCCAGTGTGTAATGGTGACTGGTTTAGCCCAAATCTACCATGCAGACTGTAATGGCCAAAGGAACAAAAACTGTGTACCAATCTCTTCGTTAGAATGCCTAGATATTATGTAAAGTCAGCCGTATGATTCTAGTAATTACTTTTCTGGATATTTATGGAAATGTACACTATGCGCTCAGTCAGCGATGGCCACTTAGTTCCATAGGAACACAAACTATATACGGAACGCTTCACAAAGATGTCTAGATGTTAGCTATAGTCAGCCATATGATTTTAGTGATTACTTTTCTGGATATTTATAGAAATGTAGCCTACACTATGCACTCCGGTTGGTGACATTTTTGGTGGAGTAAATTTTTGGCTGTGATCCCCATAGGAACACAAACTACGTACGGATTGCTTTGTTGTAACTGCTTGATATTAGGGAAGTACGATTCTAGTTATTACAGGTCAGGTCTGGATATTTATAGACATGTACACTATGGCTCAGTCAGTGTTGGCAGGTTTTGGTGCAACTCAAGGAGGCTGTGATCCCCATAGGAACACAAACTATGTACCAATCGCTTCGTTAGAATACCTAGATATTAGCTAAAATCCACTGTATGATTCTAGAAATTACTTTTCTGGATATTTATGGAAATGTACACTATGCGCTCAGTCAGCGGTGGTCAGTTTTGGTGAGACTTTACATTTGGCTCATGCAGGCCGTGATCCCCATAGGAACACAAACAATATACGAAACGCTTGCCTAGATATTATCTAAAAAAAACACAATTCTAATGATTATAGTTTTTTTAATATTATGCAAATGTGCACAGAGGGCTCTATCCGCGGACCTGCGGATTCTGACTCGAGCTTGGCGGTGATACAACAACACTTGTGGCTTTCCTTGACAGCTCTCAAGGAGGTTGAGAAGCCTGTCCTTCTTAAAGGCTCCTCTCTGTCAAGAGTGTTGTTGGAGTGTTTAAGAAGGACAACACTGGTGCAGTTTTGAGTTCACAAAATTGCTGAGTTGATTGAAGACAACCTTCTCAATGATCTTGGCTATAAAGGGGAGATTTGATACAGGTCTATAGTTGTTCAATATAGATGCATCCAGTGTTCTCTTTTTAAATAGGGGCTTAATGGCAGCTGTTTTTAGAGACGTTGGGAAAATGCCTGATTGCAGAGAGCTATTAACTATATGCTATAGGTTCAGAGTTAAAAATAGTTATTTGTCGAGACAACTTGTGGAAGCTTTAAGATGTTGAACTGTTTCTTCTAGGTATTTTTGATCAATTGTATTAAATTGCGACATAATAACCAAGTTATGTCTTGGTGGTCGCAGTGGTGGTACAGTGTCCTTGATAGACTGTGTAGTTCTGATGGTCCGTCTAATACTTTTAATTTTTCACTAAAGAAACACTCAAATTCATTACATTTCACAGTGGACATGAGTTCTGATGCTATCTGCTTTAAGGGGTTTGTAAGCTTGTCGACCATGGCAAACAGTGCAGGTATTGTTGATATTCTTGTTGATCATTCCTGATAAATGTTGCTGTCTGGCCCTGCGTAATTCATTGTTGAAGCTACCAAGGCTTTGTTTATAGATGTCATGGTGGATTTGAAATTTAGTTTTCCTCCACTTACGTTCTGCTTTCCTACATTCTCTTTTCAGGGCGCTTACCATCATGGTGGTTCTCTCATGGTGTTTTCTGTTTGCTCATAGTTTTCTTTACCTTTACCGGTGCAACACGATCCATGACATTCAATATTTTGACATTAAAATTATCCAGGAGTACATCAACTGACTCAGCACTTATTGTTGGAGAGATAGATATGGCTTCCATAAACTGAGCATTGGTACTCTCATTAATGTACCTTTTCATAACAGAAACAGAGTTTACAGAAACATCCAGGGTGATCAGTGATTCAAAAAAGACACAGAAATGATCAGACAGGGCCAAGTCTTTAACCATGACAAAGGAAATATCGAGACCCTAAGAGATAACCAGATCTAGAAGGTGGCCTTGAGTGTGTGTATGCTCTTTCACATGTTGAGTGAGATCAAAAGTGTCAAGTAGTGCAAAAACGTCTTTGGCATTATTGTCCGTATTATTACCTATGTGGATGTTAAAATCCCCTGTAATAATAAACAAGTTATACTTAAATGTAAAACAGAGGTATTCAAAAGAAATAAAATTACCAAGTGTATTTTCTTTGCACAGGAATGTATCATTGAATAGGGCTGTCACTCCTCCTTTCCTACCATTTCAACACGTATTCATATAACCAGATTTTTCAGGTGCTGTCTCGTTAAGAACAGTAGCACTACAATCTTCTGTTAGCCACGTCTCAGTGAGAAACATAAAATCTAGGTTGTATGATGTTGTAGGGTGAGTGTGGTGGAGGGGGGGATGGGAGTTGTTGTGCCCCCGTTTGGGACAAGGACAACTTCTGGAAGCATTGGGTGATTTTAGTCGGATAGTTGGATACTCTGCCAATGAGTACTGTCCTTCATGCTTATCTTGTTTGGAAATGGCATTCCAAGAGCGTGACGTATGTTGGCACCAAGCAGTCGGCATCCCATGATGTTTGGATGAACCCCATCAGATCTAAAGCGGTATTTACAGTTCCAAAATATATTGAAATTATCAATAAACTTAATCCTGTGGTTGAGGCATGCCACGTATTCAGCCCAAGGAGTCTGCTAAAAGATTCAAATCCTTTCCCCAAGGTTGGAATGGGGCCTGAGATGAAAACATGTTGAAAGTTATTTATTTTCTCCAGTAGCATAGAAAAATCTTCAGGATCTCAGAGCCAGTTTTCCTTCGTAGAATGTCAAAAGACCCAGTGTGGATAATAATCTGCAGGTTGCTTGGATGTGTAGAGAGAATAACTGCCAACATTTCTGTTAGCTCTCTGACAAATGTGTCAGCCATGGCTAGGTTTTCTATCTTTACCATTCTGATATGCTTGGTTATATCGTCCCCAATCAAGGTAGTATCTGGTTTATCAAATGTGGAGTTAGCAAAGTTTCTTCTTTCCCTCGTCCTATCAGTGGTTTTAGGGCTATTTCTTGGATTTTGGTTAGCCCTAATGCTAGTGTTGTGGTTAGCTCCCTAGGTCCATTTACACACATTTCATTCCGAGTCAGTAGATCGTATCTGTTTTGCAGTGAGAGTTCAGGTGTTGGATTGAGGGTTGGTGCGCTATTTGATTTCTTGCTGGATTTGCCTCTGCGGCGTACAATGCCAGACCAAGTCCCCGCTGGAGTTGATGCCTTTGGTCTAGCCCCAGTGCTGTGCCAGTAAGATGTGTCATTGGGGAAGGCTGGTTTGAAAGCCTCTGCGGTTAATCCAGTGGCATTAGCACACGTCCAGGGGAGCGTGTCAGCCAGGTCCCTGACAGAGTGCTCTAGATTTGATGTAATCCCTTGTATACCAATCTGTGTCTGTCCGTTAGCGTTTGGTAGCTCGACCCCTAGAGTAGCTGCAACTGAGTCAATGTAATGTTCACTCTCACGTATTTCAAGATGCGTTATCATTTCATTAATTTGCTCACTCTGAAATTGCTCTGATCTGTTCACCAGTTTGACTGCGTTCTGTCAAGAATAAGGAAATCTTTTGAGCTCTCTAGTCTTAGGTTAACCTGCTGTGCTGTGTTAGCATTAGCATTTGTTGATTCACCTACCGGACAGGACTCTTAGTCATACTCTGACCAGAGGAGCGCTCGGGTGACTAAATTTTCCAAGCGGTTGTTCCGTTCCTCCAACAGCTATCTTAGCTCCTCCATCATAAAACATCTCTCAAAAATACTTAAGAACTATGCTGAGGTACACTTTTAAAAATGACATCAAATTGTATGATTAAAACAAACAGAACAAAAATGAAACAAAGGTAAAAGATTAAAAGAAAATTAAAAAATAAGGAAAGAAAAAAAGGCTGGCAAAAGGCAGGAAGCAGGAGTTGTGTTATGCAACTAACAGGCATGAAAGCAGGAAGCACATGTTGTTTTTATTTGTATGCTTTGTCTTTTATGCTAAATTTTTTTCTAGTATGCCTGATGTTTGTTGTTTCTAATGTAAAGCACTTTGAATTGCCCTGTGTATGAAATGTGCTATACAAATAAACTTGCCTTGACTTGCTGTCAGCCCGTTTTCCCTCAAGCAATCTGGCCTATTGGAGAGACGTGCACACTGTTGTGCAGGTCCTGATGGGATGCCTCGCTGACCGAATGGTAAAAGTATCAGCTGCGGGCATTAAGCGACATGTGGCCTCCGGGCAGGATACACATAAACTGCCTAGAGCTGAAAGCTGTTTTGTTAGTGCCACGCCACTTCGCTCCCCTGCTTTGGATGCTGGTGTGGTCAGACAACAGAACGACAGTGGCGCATGTCAACCTTAAGGGCGGAGTCAGGTCTCCTGTTCTCCTTTACCTGGCCGAAGAGTTGTGGAGGCTCAATGGGTTTTGCTGGTTGATAGCTTCTTCAATTTTAGCAGACCTAACTCAGCAGTCAGGATGACAAGTGGATGCTGCACTCTGACATTGTTCTCGCACTGTGGGATCAGCTCGGAAAGGCAGATGTGAACTTGTTTTGTCTCTCGAGAATGCTCTGTGTACCCTAGGGTTTTCTCTGAGCGCCTTTGGGGGTGGACGCGTTTGTGTACACTCCCTGGCTAATAAGTCTCCTTTACACTTTCCCACTAGTAGGATGCATTCTCCCACTTTTAGCAAGAGTGAGGGCGGAGAGGCCATCATTGATCTTGTTAGCCACTGACAGCCATGGGACGCTGTGATTATACAAATGCAAACCAGGGCGCTGTGGAAAATAAGTCATGGTATGGATCAAGCGATGGGATCGGTAGGGTATTGGCCTGTGTTAGGCCACCCTCTATTGGCCTGGTGCTTGAGAGGGACCGGTTGGCAGGGTTTATCTGCTGCTCTCGTCAGCATGATTCAAGGTGCTCAGACTGTTTTTCTTCTTCCAAGGTCTTTGGCGGGAAATGGAAGGTTTTTATGCAGTGGTGTTTAAAATGGTCTGTGGACTCGGTGTTCTGTGAGGTGGATGTGATTCTTGATTTTTGGCGAAACATGCTCGATGAGGCGTTCTCTTTCACAATTAAGGTGTACGTGTCAGCGATTTCAGTTTGTCAAGATTCAGAACTGCCGCCGCCTTCTCTGGGCCCGAGCTCATTTAAAAAGGACTTAGGCAAAGTGAAAAACTGTCCTGTGGTCTGACAAATCAAAATTTGAATTTATTTTTGGGATTCATGGACTGGTTCTCCGGACTAAAGAGAAGAGGGACCATCTGGCTTGTTATCAACGCGCAGTTCAAAAGCCAGAATTTGTAATGGTATGGGGGTGCATTTTTGCACACGGCATGGATGACTTGCACATCTGTGATGGCACCATTAATGCGGAACAATATATACAGGTTTTGGAGCAACATACGCTGCCATCCAGATGCCATCTTTTTCAGGGAAGACAATGCCTGTAATGTAGGTAGGAAGAGGAGGAAAAGCACCACACACAGAATCAGGTAATAACAAATTGTTGGTCCGCCGTCGATCTGCCTACTTCTTTTTTCGCGCCGCTGCTCTCTTCAGGCAGACATAGGTGGCGGACCACACCTCCTCTGCTCAGCGAAACCAGTCCTCCAAAGCTGGGACATTGCTGGGTAGGGTCCCGTCCAGGGGCAGAGCGGTGGTTGGGGTCCTAGGACCACCTGGAACGGGGTCACCATGGAGGACTGGCGTAAGGAGTTCTGGGAGTACTCCTCCCAGGGGATTTACTGGACCCAGTCGTTGGGGCTGTCCATGCAGTAGCTACAGAGGAACCTCCCCAGTTCTTGGTTGGTCCACTCCGCTTGCTCGTTGGCTTTGAGGTAGTAACCGGATGTGAGGCTTACCTCGACCCCCAACCGTGACATGAAGGCTCTCCAGGCTCGGGACGTAAACTGGGGGCCGCGGTCTGAGACAATGTCTTCCGGGAAGGCCGTAGAGCTGTAAGACCTGCTGGGACAGCACATCAGTGACCTGCAGGGCAGAGGGGAGACTAGGCAGAGGGACAAAATGAACCATCTTGGAAAACTGGTCAATGACAACCAAGGTGGCCGTTTGCCTCTCTGACGGTGGAATGTCAGTCACAAAGTCAATGGAGATGTGGGACCAAGGCTGCTGAGCAGTGGGTATACCGGCAGTGGGTGGAGCTTACCCACTGCAGCGTGTCTCGGCGTCCTCCCCATACTAGGCCACCAGTACTTCTCCTGCAAGGCTTCTGTGGTCCGGCTCACCTCTGGATGTCCCGTTGCAGGTGTTTGGTGTCCCCAGGTAACCAGTCTTCCACGCACCCTCCGGGGCACGTAGGTCTTTCCTGGGGGTCAGGTGGGGGGGCCCCGTGGCTGGTGGGGGGGTCCCGTCTTTGGGCCTTCCATATTTCAGCATCCACGTCCCAGTCGACAGGTCCCACGACGCACACAGGGGGCAGTATGGTGGCAAAAGGTGATAGTTCTTTGCTCCCCTCGTGCACCCGGGAGAGTGCATCGGCAGTGTTGTTCTTAGTTCCTGGACGGTAGGTGGCGATGAACCGGAATCGTGCGAAGAGCACCATCCATCGCGATTGGCGGGGATTGAGACGCCGAGCAGCTCGGACATATTCCAGGTTCTTGTGGACCATGAGAACCATGAACGTCTCTCTAGCACTCTCCAACCAGTGTCTCCACTCCTCCAGCACCCCCAGTAGCTCAGTCGCTCACACCGTAGTTCCTCTTCGCAGCCGTCACCTTCTTGGAGAAGTACGCCCAAGGGTGGAGCTGTGGTGGACTGCCCCGAGGCACTTGGCATGCATGGAAAACACCTCCTTGAGGGTGACATACTCAACGTGGAATGATGAGCTGGAGGGCGCTCTCCGGGATTTCCATCGACGTTGTTCCACATATGGTCTTTAGGCATGTCTTCTGAAATTTAGGTGGCCACACCTGGAACTCCCTCTTGGTAGGTTTGTGTTTTCGTCACCAAGGGAGACCCATGATGATGGGATGGATGAATGATGTCAGTACCAGGAGCTCCAGTCTCTCCCAATGGCAGCCATCAACGGTGAGGATGAGAGGGTGAGTGATGGAACCAGCCCCCACGGGTCGACCGACCAAAGCCATGATGGGAAGCGCGGACCTCAGCCTGCGTAACGGCAGGGCTGCCGCCAGGGACTGGTCGATGAAACTCCTGACAGCTTCAGAATCGATCAGAGCTGTGGAAACATGAGGGCGAACACTGCCAGACAGCACACTCGAGCAATAGAAAGGGCTAGTGATTTTGGTGACGCACAGAGTGCCTACCGTGTCTGAGTGCGCCGTCTGCGTACTCACCCCCTTTCTGCTCCGCTGATGGTCAACAGGATGCTCCATCCGGAAGTGCCCCTTCTCCCCACAGAACAGGCATGGCCCCTGTTGAATCCGGTGGTCTTTCTGCTCCACCAAGAGCCTCATAATTCCCAGCTTCATCACTGCAGGTCCCGCCTCTCCCTGCGGAGAGGAGAGAAACACGTGTGCCCCAACCTGTCGATGGCATGGTTGATGAAGGCATCCAGCAACATGGATTTGCTCACACAGGCCAGCTCCATTTGAACCTCAGTCCGCAGCCCCTGACAGAAAGTGGTTTGAAGAGCCGGCTCTTTCCCGCCACTGGATGCCACCACTATCCGGAACAACAACGCATACTCCACGGCTAAGCTCTTACCTTGTTGGAGGCGCAGCATACGCTCCCCCCCGTCTCTCCTCTCCGAGGGATGATCAAACACTGCCTTGAATCGGGCGATTAAGCTAGGATACGACGCAGCTATCCCAGCGTTGCATTCCCACAACACCGCCATCCATTCCAGGGCGCGCCTGGTGAAGAGGGAGGGAATCGGGGACACCGTCTCCCAATCAGACAGCTATAATCTCCAAAATATAGATTACATTGGAGATGGAATCCCCGACACCCCTCCGGACTGCCATCATACTTATCAGGCATAGCTCTCCGGACCTCACTCACCAGGACACGCTGAGATGCCCCAATCCCGGGGGAAGGCTCAGCCACAGCACTGCTGGGCTGGCTTGGTGTCCCGTCTCCCGGGAGTGGTGTCATGTGGGCCAAAACATTCTGAAACGAGCCTACCAGATGTTCCAGATGGCCCTCCATGACGCGGCACCTCTCCTCCAGCTCGGATAGCCTATCGCGGGGACCAGCCCCATACCCACCCTTGTCCGTGCTCATCCTGGAAAACACAAGAGGGAGACACCGCAGGGGAAAAACAATCCAACACTAAACCACAAAAGGAACTACAAAACACAATGGCGCCAAACTCCGATTTTCTTTGTGTGGGTTTTTCTGTAATGTGCGTAGGAAGAGGAGGAAAAGGACCAGACGCAGAATCAGGTAATAACAAACCATTTATCATATCAGTAATCAAACAGCACATTACTTGGCAAAAACACACAACACAATGCACAATAACCCACCAGGGGAGAACAGAAAACAGGGCAACTTAAAGCAGTGGCAATCAAAACAACGAGACACAGGTGTGGGGAAGGGGAGTTGCTGCCATCGTTCCCATGCCGGTGGTTAATACACCGGCGAGGAGGAGCACAGTCGAGAGGTTGGCACTGCCACAAAGCCGGCGTGATAATGCCAAACCACATTCTGCATGTATTACAAAAGCATGGCTCTGTAGTCACAGAGTCCGGGTGCTAAACTGTCCTGCCTGCACTCCAGACCTGTCACCCTTTGAAAACATTTGGCGCATTATGAAATGAAAAATACGACAAAGGAGACCCTGAACTGTTGAGCAGCTGAACTCTTATATCAAGCAAGAATGGGAATACATTTAACTTTCAAAACTACAGCACTTGTTCTCCTCAGTTCCCAAAAGCTTACAGAGTATTGTTAAAAGAAGAGGTGATGCAAGACAGTGGTACTGTAAACATGCCCCTGCCCCAACTTTTTTGAAACTTGTTGCTGGCATCAAATTCAAAATGGGCATATACAGTGGATATAAAAAGTCTACACACCCCTGTTAAAATGCCAGGTTATTGTGATGTAAAAGAATGAGACAAAAATAAATCATGTCAGAATTTTTCCACCTTTAATGTGACCCATAACATGAACAATTCAATTGAAAAACAAACTGAAATCTTTGAGGGGGAAAAATAAAAAATAAAAAACTCACAGTAACCTGGTTGCATAAGTGTGCACACCCTTAAACTAATACTTTGTTGAAGCACCTTTTGATTTTATTACAGCACTCAGTCTTTTTGGGTAGGAGTCTATTAGCATGGCACATCTTGACGTGGCAATATTTGCCCACTCTTCTTTGCAAAAGCGCTCCAAATCTGTTAGATTGCGAGGACATCTCCTGTGCACAGCCCTCTTCAGATCACCCCACGGATGTTCAATTGGATTCGGGTCTGGGCTCTGGCTGGGCCATTCCAAAACATTAATCTTCTTCTGGTGAAGCCATGCTTTTGTGGATTTGGATGTGTGCTTTGGGTCGTTGTCGTGCTGAAAGGTGAACTTCATCTTCAGCTTTCTAACGGACGCCTGAAGGTTTTGGGCCAAAATTGCCTGGTATTTGGAACCGTTCATAATTCCCTCCACCCTGACTAAAGCCCTGGTTCCAGCTGAAGAAAAACAGCCCCAAAGCATGATGCTGCCACCACCATGCTTCACTGTGGGTATGGTGTTCTTTGGGTGATGTGCAGTGTTGTTTTTGTGGGGCTGTTTGTTTTTGCGGGGCGCCAAACATACCTTTTGGAAGGCTTCCGTCTTGCCACCCTACCCCATAGCCCATTCATATGAAGAATACGGGAGATTGTTGTCACATGTAGCACACAGCCAGTACTTGCCAGAAATTCCTGCAGTTCCTTTATTGTTGCTGTTGGCCTCTTGGAAGCCTCCCTGACCAGTTTTCTTCTCGTCTTTTCATCAATTTTGGAGGGACGTCCAGTTCTTGGTAATGTCTCTGTCGTGCCATATTTTCTCCACTTGATGATGACTGTCTTCACTGTGTTCCATGGTAGATCTAATGCTTTGGAAATTCTTTTCTACCCTTCTCCTGAGTGATATATTTCAACAATGAGATCCCTCTGATGCTTTGGAAGCTCTCTGCGGACCATGGCTTTTGCTCTGAGATGCAACTGAGAAAATGTCAGGAAAATCCTGCTAGAACAGCTGAACTTTATTTGTGATTAATCAGAGTCACTTTAAATGATGGCAGGTGTGTAATGACTTCTATTTAACATGAGTTTGAATGTGATTGGTTAATTCTGAACACAACCACATCCCCAGTTATAAGAAGATGTGCACACTCATGCAACCAGGTTATTAAGGTTTTTATTTTTCATTTTTCCCCCTCGAAGATTTCAGTTTGTTTTTCAATTGAATTGTTCACATTATAGGTCACATTAAAAGTGGAAAAAGTTCTGACATGATTTATCTTTGTCTCATTCTTTTACATCATAAGAACCTGGCATTTTAACAGGGGTGTGTAGTCTTTTTATATCCACTGTATCAAAAAACATTTACATTTCTCTGTTACAACACTGGATATGTTGTCTTTGTACTATTTTCAATTAAATATAGGGATAAATGATTTGCACATCATTGCATTCTGTCTCAAATTTGGGAAACTGTGTGGTACAATAAATACAGTATATATAAATAAATAAATATAAATAAATTAAATGCAAATTTGGATATTCAAAAATATTTTCAGGAATTATCATTGTGGTGAAGAGTCTTTACTACATGAGAGGAATAAATAATGTAACGTAATGTCTCTTCTTTTTTCTATGCTTTTAACTGCCCTGTGGGAGTCCCAACAAGCCCACTTGATGTTGAATTCCCATGGTTAGACTTTACAAAAAAGTATGTAGTTGAATGCACTCCTGTTGATTGATCTACATAAGAGGGCTTGCCAAATAACATGGTAACTGTATTATTAATTGGAAAATGACATGCCTATCAAACACCTCTGAGGCTTGTGTTCATCTCAGAGAAAATATTCCAACACCTGTGTTCTTAAGAATACACTGAGTGTAAATAATGTGATTATTTGACTGTAGCCCAAAAGGTTCAATCTCATACATCAGTATTACAAGAACAAATTTAGAGACATCCTTGTGATGAATTTCACAGGTGAAAATGAACAACACCCTATTGTAGCCTGGATTCCATGCTTGTTTCCAGCTAACAAAGTTGTTGTTTTTTCAAAAGCTTTAGTTTGATTGTATTATTACGTCTCAGTCCAATTAAACATCAATTTACCTCATAACAGCAGATTTAAATGATTCTGTTAATCATCTTTATCATCAACACAGCTGGAGCTATCCCCTCTGATACTGATATTTGACAGTATCAGAGGGGATACTGTCAAATTGACCTCAGCGTGTTTTGACAAGTTCTTAGGATGTTCTTGGCCCAGGAGTGTAGTACAGGAAAGTCTTTAATTTATTTCCCTGTAGATTTTCACTCCTATCTTCTTCCCTTTCTCTCTCCCTCCACTCTCCCAGACCCTTTCAGTCTGTCATATTGTGATTTGGATCAACACTTCCTCCCACCCTTGATTAGATTTTTTTCTGTACTTTGTTGCTGTCAGTCTGTGCTGCGGTCAGCAGACAACCAGAATGTACTTCTGTTTCTGCAGATCGGATTCTGTCACTGACATCTGACTACAACAGGATAGCATGTCATATACAGCTCTGAAAAAAATTAAGAGACCACTCATAATTTCTCTTAAATCAGCATCTCTACATGTATGGCATCCATTCCATTCCAGTGTCTGTTAAATTCCAAAACAGGCACACCTCATTTTACTTAATGAGGTACTAATTAGGTGATTACCTGAACCAAATCTAATTTAACGAGCAAAAGTATAAAAACCACTGCTGTGGTCATCACTATCCTCTTGCAATAGGACCAGCTGGATGGCAAAAACAGTGTAAGTAGTACCTCAAAGGTAATTTGAATAAATAAATTACTATTCAACATGACAAAAGAGTTGAAAAGAAAAGCTTTGAGTGAGGAAAAGGGTTCAATTCTGGCTTTACTGGCAGGGGGATACAGTGAGCGTCAGGTTGCTTCCATCCTGAAAATTTCAAAGATGGCGGTTCATAAGAACAAGGTCAAACAAAAGACATTGAGGACAACAAAGCTACAGACTGGCAGAGGGCAAAAATGACTGTCCACTGACCGAGATGACTGTCAATTCATTTGAATGTCACTCAAGCAGGATAATGCTCCATGCCACACAGCCAGGTCAATCAGGGTGTGGATGGAGGACCACCAGATCATGACCCTGTCATGGCCAGCCCAATCTCCAGACCTGAACCCCATTGAAAACCTCTGGAATTTGATCAAGAGGAAGATGGATGGTCACAAGCCATCAAACAAAGCTGAGCTACTTGATTTTTTGTGCCAGGAGTGGCATAAAGTCACCCAACAGCAATGTGACAGAAATGAATATGAATTTGTTTTCCTTGCATTATTTGAGGTCTGAAAACAATGCATCTTTTTTTGGTTATTTTGACCAGTTGTTGTTTTCTACAAATAAATACTCTAAATGACAATATTTTTATTTGGAATTTTGGAGTAATGTTGTCAGTAGTTTATAGAATAAAACAAAACTGTTCATTTTACTCAAACACATACCTATGAATTGTAAAACCAGAGAAACTGATAATTTTGCAGTGGTCTCAATAATTTTGCAGTGGTCTTAATTTTTTCCAGAGCTGTATTATAAACGTGTAGTGTTGCTGCCACAGGTTCTGTGCAGAATTTTTCTGTTAACATGACCAATGGAAATTAAAGCATTTATATCCGAATATAAGCCTTTTCTGGCAAAGGCAAGGGGCCAATCCCAGGGACAGATTGAATTATTGCATATGTCACTGGGTACTTATTTGTGTTATTATTTTTAAAATGCATTGAACTCTTCGGTCACTCTTTTATCATATTAGCTAGCACAGAGACATTTGCATGTTTGCTAGTATTCAGTGACTAGACTTATACCACTGTGTGTCTCTGCATTTTCATAAGTCTCTCAGATTTTCTGCATTTCCTTCACAGTTTCGATCTACAAGTTGCTCTCACAAACTCTCTCAATCAATATCTTCACTTTATGTTTCTCTGCTCAGGGCCAAAGAGGGCATCCTGGTCCACCTGGTCACCCAGGAGATCCTGTAAGTAATAATGAATGTATATGTTGTAAAAACTGTATTTGAGCTAGTTGTCATACTCTTCCCGTGAGGGTCCTCAAACAGTGGAAACGCCAGTTGTCAGACAAAATGTAAAGACAGCGCATGTGATGCAACTATCTTTTGAATGTAAATAAGGCGACACAAACTCAACTCCTCCAAGTGTTAAAAAAGTAGTTAAATGTCTGCAGGAAACATACAAAAATGTCTTATCAATTAGCCTTGAGGTAACAACTACCTCCCAGACCGAAGCAAAGCAATGCTAACTCGGACCTACTTCTGTCTCACCATAATGTCAATATTGAAAGGCCTGTATTAGTTTCATTATTATGGGATGATATACATGCTATGGTATCAGTGTTGACAGATGATGGTTCGGGATTCTAAAGTCTCTATCAATCAGTCATTTCTGGTTTGTGGGAGTTCCAGTGCCAATCCATTTTTGGTAGTTGGCAAGTGTCTCAGCGAAACATTCCTGGTCAAGGCTGAGGAGAGACATCTGGCTGGCTGGGCTGTTCCAGCTCAGAAACCAGTGCCAGCGAAGGGACTGCTGATTCAGCCACAGCTTAAACCATAATATCAGCTATATTGCTGTGTAGCTTCACTAGCAATTTCCCTCTTTCTGAGGTCAGTGTCGAGAGGTTCTTTACGTCATACCTGCAGAAGTGTTTGTCTCCACCTGCCTCAATTTAGACTCTCAGTCTCCTTCCCCATTCCAACACTGTGCTCCCGTTGATAAAGTCATGCTTATTATTCTGTCTGAATCTGCAGCTGTATAACCAAAAGAAAAAAGCAACTAATGACAAAACAAATCAGTCATCCTTCAAAATCCTCTGATAACCTAACTTTGTCTCTCATTCTGTGGATGGAGGTTGGCAGAGGGTTGGGCCAGCTGTGAATACAAGGCTGTGTGCACTGGGCAGGGGCTGGGCCATGTCAAAGGAAGTTATACATGAACACATTCGCACTATAAGAATCTTGAATTCAACTTGCCCATCCCCCATTCCAGCCCTGATTGAATCAGATGGGGCCTGGACATACTGTAAATAGATTGGCACCCCAAATGACACCTTGTTCACTACCTACAGTGCCTTCCAAAATTATTGGCACCCCTAGTGAAGACAGATTTATTTTCTCCGAATAAATGTTCTTAAAAGTTGGATGTTTCTAAAAATCTTTCAGTGTGACATTAAGCTTATTCACCAAAAGGTGAATTTTTGATAACCCTTTTTTACTCATCTTTGCTAGGGGTGCCAATAATTGTGGAGGGCACTGTATGCACTTTAGTCAAAAGGAGTACACAATTGGATAGGGTGCTATTTTCGATTAAACCAGTGCCAAATCTGAAAATATCCAGGGGCAACTAACACACCAGGGACGCAGACTTCCAACAGCAATATCCCAGCTGACAAAGAGCTTTTATGGAAACTGCCGGGAGAGACATGTGGCTCTGCGGAGAGCGGCAGCCTGTGGAAGCAGTGCTCTGACTACATTTACCCCCTGTACTTGAGCAATACTGTATACATTAAACTCCCATTTGTAATATACAGCAAATGGCATGCTCCATTACTCTGGCTACGCCCAATCAGTTGTTCAATTATACAACCTTATACTCTGCACAAAGCCCTGTCTGTTTGACTTTTTGATCCAAACAGTCTATTTGACTTTAACCACCCCTCCCCATGTTTCCCACAGGGAGAGCGAGGTCCAGACGGAAGCCCAGGTGTCAAAGGTTATCCTGGCAGGCAGGTGCAGTAAATCCTCTGATGCTGTGACTGGTACAGTAGGTTCAGGTTGACTAGCAAATTAGGGCCAGAGGTGGGTCCTATCCATTCCACAGAGAGCTTGAATTTAAACATTTTCTCAATATAAAACAACATTTCAAAGGGTGTACATTTATACAGTTTATATTTTCTACATCACTAATACATACCAAACTAAATGTCAGAGACAGGGAGCCCCATTTAAAAAAACATGAGGACTATTTTAGAAAATGTTGATGGTAAAACGGTGTGATAGACAGTGGGATTTACAGTGTGATGTCCCCTGGACCTCATTGAAGGCCAAATTAGTTTGACAACCCTGGGTTAGAGGTGAGGAGTCGAAAGGACAAAGTGCTGAGGTTTTGTGAATGGACTAAAGCAATGAGCTGGATTACTAAAACAGCTGTGATAAGCATAATGACTATGCAGTATCTATACGTAGTGCAGAACTACAGAACATTCCAAAAGGGTAAGTTAAGGAGCTACAAAATATTTTTCTAGGAATAAATTGTTTTTTGACCGTGAATTAGGAGATTCTTTTAACTACATGCTGTACCTGGAGCCTAAATTAGGCTGCGGCCACAGTGGCTTTATCTACTCCTTCTGTTGCTTCCAGGGACTGTTCTAAATCATGATGCGGTAGCGGAAGTCCTTTGAATTTCTCTGCTCCTAGATGGACAACAAATGTACAATTAAATTCATGTTATCAATTCACATGCACAAACAGACACACAGTATCACTCAGATATTAACAACAGATTGTGTTTAACCATTCAACACTTTTCTTGGTCTTTATCTCAGGGTTTGCCAGGGCCTGTAGGAGCTTTTGGGCCGAAAGGCCCTCGGGTAAGTGTACCTTTGGGATTTGGTATAATCTGTGAGTACTCTTCCTGGAATTCAAACTTAATTCTTTAATCAAATACACAAACTATTTAATCAAATACACAATATAAATATATGATACCAAATAGTGTCTGTGGCTCTTCTGAGCCCCCATTTTGCTAGGTTGTTTAATCTGTTTTTAATCTTATTTGATTGTTATCGTATTGAGTTAGCTCGGTTTGCATGTAGTTCCATGTAGTGATTGTTCTATTTAGTGCTGTGTGCCTCCCAACCTCTGTTCTGGGCTAATTCCCTCTTCCCCAATTAATTGGTAAAGGGTGTGTTTGCTCATAGACTTTGATTTTGCTTCATATTTTGTTCCCCCCTTGACTAGTGTAGGTTAGGATTGAGGGAAGATTAAGTTGATCCTAGTTCTGATTGGAGGAGAATCCCTGAATCAGCCTGGCTGTCTTGAATAGGATATCAGTCTGGACATTTGAGTCATACCCATAAATACCACACTAGTGCTGTTGTCATGTAAACATAGCCAGTCCTCAAGTAAACGTGTGTAGACCTGGTTTCCATCGTAATTGAATCAATTCTGGAACTCGGCTGACATTGTTTATCTTTTCTCTTAAGTCTGCTGCTAAACATGTTAGTTCACAAAGTTACAGTATTGCTTTTATTTTCCACCACTGACACACGCAAATAGATATACATACACTCAGTCACTCACTTAAGCATGCCCACACGTAAAAACTGCATCAGCAAGTACGTATCTTTGATCTTATTATTGAATACAGTTCTTCCACAAAAATAGTTGCCTTACAGTATATAGCAGCTACATGAATGAATGTAACTGTCAATGATCCCATCCTAACAAACACATACTCAAACACAAAAACACAAACACAATTCATGTTACGCTTTAATAAAGGCTTTATCATCTCCCATTGCTATTTCAATGAGGGTCCTGCCCCCAACAGTTGGAATTTCCTGTTTAGTTCAAAGGATGCCCTGATGTCATAAAAACACCCATTCTTCCCCCTGCTTTTCTCCCTCAGCAACACCTAACCCCTGATCAACCACAGAACCATCTCTCCATCCTCTACCGACATATAGCTACACAGCACTTGATGTTAACTTTTTTGCTCACCAGCCACTGTGACTAGTGGTTTTCCAAATTTACTAGCCACTGGGCATTTTCACTAGCCATAATTTTGTTGGTGGGGAATTACATTTTATTTGATTAAAGTTGACTATTGTGTTTACACTGTTGCTCATTGGTGCGCAAGGCAATAGGCCTAAAAGAAATAGGTGAATCTCAAATCGCATATTTTATAGTACGCCAGAATTGTATGCCAGAAGATTAGTATGTCCCAAACCATAGTTCATTGAAAATGGTTTGCCAAACTGACTGGATGGTCTACTATTTCTGGCGGATTTTTGAAGTATGCCACTGTGCATGCTTTTTCGGGTAAAATAGACCACCACCCCCTTGAAAGAGGAGGGGTTTGCAACGATTTTCTAATTTATTTTCACTTGACATAAAAGTCACTTATCGTCACTTATATTGATAGTTATTGCATCAATGTCATTCACGTATGACAGAAAAATGAACGTTGTGTGCCATGAAATAAAATAGCTTTGGCTATTAGTGTCACTCACATTGCAATGAGTTTATAATTTCAGATAGCTTTGGCAGTGTAGCTTTGGCAGTGTAAAGTTCGTCTTCAGTCTCGTAAACATGGCCTCAATTATTTTGACTATTCCAAGTAGTAAGATACTAGGATTACTGGCATATAAGCTATTAAAATGGCCATTGGCAAAAGCCATACAGTTCATAGATGCTATTTGTAGTAAAAGGCGTTAGTCAATATAACACAATGGTTAATGGTGTCTAGCTAAATATTCAAAGTTGGCATGATGTTAATGTGCCACAAAAAGTTCTAATGTATAGTAGCTTACTACAGTTGTGCTCATAAGTTTGCATACCCTGGCAGAAATTGTGAAATTTTGGCATTGATTTTGAAAATATGACTGATCATGCAAAAAGAAGATAGTGATCATATGAAGCCATTTATTATCACATAGTTGTTTGGCTCCTTTTTAAATCATAATGATAACAGAAATCATCCAAATGGCCCTGATCAAAAGTTTACATACCCTTGAATGTTTGGCCTTGTTACAGACACACAAGGTGACACACATAGGTGAAAATGGCAATTAAAGGTGAATTTCCCACACCTGTGACTTTTTAAATTGCAATTAGTGTCTGTGTATGAATAGTCAATGAGTTTGTTTGCTCTCACGTGGATGCACTGAGCAGGCTAGATACTGAGCCATGGGGAGCACAAAAGAACTGTCAAAAAACCTGCGTAACAAGGTAATGGAACATTATAAAGATGGAAAAGAATGGACAGCTAAAATAATTGAATTTTAATACTAACCACCCTGAATTTTCATCCAACAACTACCCTGTCTGCGACCTGCCCAACTTAGTTTAAGCTACCACCAACAACCGGATATAATTCAGTAAACTACAGTATCTCACAAAAGTGAGTACACCCCTCACATTTTTGCAAATATTTGATTATATCTTTTCATGTGACAACACTGAAGAAATGACACTTTGCTACAATGTAAAGTAGTGAGTGTACAGCTTGTATAACAGTGTAAATTTGCTGTCCCCTCAAAATAACTCAACACACAGCCATTAATATCTAAACCGCTGGCAACAAAAGTGAGTACACCCCTAAGTGTAAATGTCCAAATTGGGCCCAATTAGCCATTTTCCCTCCCCGGTGTCATGTGACTCGTTAGTGTTACAAGGTCTCAGGTGTGAATGAGGAGCAGGTGTGTTAAATTTGGTGTTATTGCTCTCACACTCCCTCATACTGGTCACTGGAAGTTCAACATGGCACCTCATGGCAAAGAACTCTCTGAGCATCTGAAAAAAAGAATTGTTGCTCTACATATAGATGGCCTAGGCTATAAGAAGATTGCCAAGACCCTGAAACTGAGCTGCAGCACGGTGGCCAAGACCATACAGCGGTTTAACAGGACAGGTTCCACTTAGAACAGGCCTCGCCATGGTTGACCAAAGAAGTTGAGTGCACGTGCTCAGCGTCATATCCAGAGGTTGTCTTTGGGAAAAAGACGTATGAGTGCTGCCAGCATTGCTGCAGAGGTTGAAGGGGTGGGGGGTCAGCCTGTCAGTGCTCAGACCATATGCCACACACTGCATCAAATTGGTCTGCATGGCTGTCGTCCCAGAAGGAAGCCTCTTCTAAAGATGATGCACAAGAAAGCCCGCAAACAGTTTGCTGAAGACAAGCAGACTAAGGACATGGATTGCTGGAACCATGTCCTGTGGTCTGATGAGACCAAGATAAACTTATTTGGTTCAGATGGTGTAAAGCGTGTGTGGCGGCAACAAGGTGATGAGTACAAAGACAAGTGTGTTTTGGGCCCAATTTGGACATTTTCACTTAGGGGTGTACTCACTTTTGTTGCCAGCGGTTTAGACATTAATGGCTGTGTGTTGTGTTATTTTGAGGGGACAGCAAATTTACACTGTTATACAAGCTGTACACTCACTACTTCACATTGTAGCAAAGTGTCATTTTTTCAGTGTTGTCACATGAAAAGATATAATCAAATATTTACAAAAATGTCAGGGGTGTACTCACTTTTGTGAGATACTGTATGTTAAATCTAAATCACCTCCCAACTCTTGGTCGGTGGAGTTTTCTGTAATCCTTCATGTAGCTCTTGATTGTACCTGAGTCGTTTTATTGCTATGCTAATCTATCTAGTCTAGAAAACTACTTCCTATCTGTGTTGCTTCTGTTATTTTGCTGTCATTTTTTGTTGCTGTTGTCTGTGCTCTTATGTTTTGTTCTATTGGCTTAATTTGCTTTCAACAGGGCAGTATGTTGGCATCTTCATTTTCAGAGATCCCTGGCGTGAGGGTATGTGCCCTTGGACTACATCGTGGAAGCCAGCACCATGCAGTCCATGGGCATATACACTTGCCTCATGGCTTGGTTCTTCATGGAGACCTGATCCATCAACCCTGGAACGTGCAGACACCAAACACTGGACCCCTGTACTCTGAACATATTATAAAACTACTGCTTTGCTGTCATTTAAAGTCGAATTATATCCATCTCGTCTTGCCCGACCCTTCTCCTCTCCACTCTGCTATCTTCTTCCTCCCCTCTAATCTTCTCCCTCTCTTGTTCTCTCACTTTCTCTCTCTTCCAGGGATTTATTGGAATTCTGGGGCTTTTTGGCCTTCCAGGTGTTGATGGCGAAAGAGTAGGTTTCCTCTTTACCTTACTGCTTCCCACAAATCCAAATGTTCACAATGTTTCTAATCGGTTTTTTTCTTGACAATGAACCTGTAAAGTTAAAGCCTAAAATGTAAATACTCAGATAAGATCTCCCTTTAGAATACAACTTTTTGCAAGAAAATTTTTAGGTATTTTGTCTTCTTTCCTTCTGTTGTTTCCTTATGAGATTACCAGTTTCTAGTTTTGTTTTGATGTGTGGACAGCTTCCAGCAAGTGGCTATCAACATGTAATGAGTAAGACAGTGTGGGAGAGAGTTGGTGATGACTCATTGTAACACCCTATCTATCTCCAGGGAGTTGTCATCATGGAGCCTGTAAAGCCCTGTACAGAATGTTCACAGTTGTAAGATACAGAACGTAACTTAAAGTTGAAATGTGGTTTTTTTGGCATAAATGAGAAGGTTTGAAGAGCGCTATGATTGACGCATATTTGTGCCACTTGAAAACTTTTACACGCTACTGGCCTATAGTGGTCCAACTGTCTAAGTCACTTACTAATGTTAACCTCTCTCTAACCCTCGCTTTGTTTTCAGGGCATTCCTGGGGAGCCAGGGAAGAGGGGCAAGATGGGTAGGCCGGTAAAGTTTTGTCTCAACATACTTCATAGATAATTAACTCTATTCTCTATTCTAAAATGCATTGAAGTCCTCCACAAACCGTAAGGCCAAATAAATTAAGGGAACACTTAAATCACACATCGGGTCTCGATAAACAAAATATATTAAAGATCAAAATCTTTACTGTACATTGTGTAATTCGTTAAGAACAAAATTATGTAACAACGGTCCGTGGAAAACAAAATCACCAACCGATTGAGGGCTGGATTCAAACTCACCCTGAAAATCAAAGTAAACTATTGAAATCACAGGCTGTTCCAAGTTGTGTGAATTTCATCACGGCAACTCATAATGTGACTGAGTAGTGTCTACAGGATTCACCCCACGTGCCTGTATGCACTCCCGACAACATCTGGGCATGCTCCTGATGAGACGGTGGATGGTGTCCAGGGGGAACTCCTCCCAGACCTGGATCAGGGCATCAGTGAGCTCCTGAACAGTCTGTGGCACTACTTGGTGGTGTTGAATGCACTGATACGTAATGTCCCAGAGGTTCTCAATTGGATTCAGGTCTGGGGGACCTGAGGACAAGTCAATGACATTAATGCCTTTGTCATCAGTGCCTTTGTCATACTGCTTACACACTCTGGCCGCATGAGGCCGAGCATTGTCCTGCACCAGGAGGAACCCAGGGCCCACTGCACCTGTGTAAGGTGTGACGATGGGTCTGAGGATTTCATCCGGGTACCTAACAGCAGTCAGGGTACCGTTGGCTAGCACATGGAGGTCTCTGCAACCCTCTAAGGTTATGCCTCCCCAGACCATCACTGACCTACTGCCAAACCAATCATGGTGGATGATGTTGCAGGCAGCAAAATGTTCACCATGGCATCTCCAGGCTCTTTCATGTCTGTCACGTGCTCACTGTGAATCTGCTCTCATCTGTGAAGAGAACAGGGCGCCAAAGGTGGACCTGCCAATTCTGGCGTTCTCTGACGAATGCCAATCAAGCTGGACTGTGAGCACAGGTCCCACTAGAGGACGTCAGGCCCTCATGCCACCCTCATGGGGTCTGTTTCTTACAGTTTGGTCAGAAACATGCACACCAGTAGCCTGCTGGAGGTCATTTTGAAGTGCTCTGGCAGTGCTCTTCCTGTTCCTCTTCGCACACAGCAGCAGATCCTGCTGTTGGGTTGATGCCCTTCTATGGCCCTGTCTAGCTCTCCTTGTGTAACGGCTCATCTCCTGGTATCTCCTCCATGCTCTTGAGACTGTATTGGGAGACACAGCAAACCTAACCTTGCGACGGCACAAATGGATGTGCCATCCTGGAAGAGCTGGACTACCTGTGCAACCTGAGTGTGCTGCAGGTACCGCCTCATGCTACCAGTAGTGACAAGGACACTAGCAAAATGAAAAACTAGAGAAGAATCTGTCAGGAAGGATAAGGAGGAACAATTGTCTGTGGTCTCCATCTGCAAAACCATTCCCCTTTTCAGGGTTGTCTTGCTGTTGCCTCTCCATTGCACCTGTTGTCACTTTAATTTGCACCAAACCAGGTGACATTGATTCACAATTCACAATCACTTATGCTACCTAACCAGACAGACTGATGTCCCTGAAGTTTAATTGACTTGGTGTTATACTGTGATAATTACGTGTTCCCTTAATTTTTTTGAGCAGTGTATATTTTATACATACTGTAATACTGATGACACTCAAACAAATAATGTATAGTGTTGCAGAGAGTGCTGGTAGTGTTACTTAAAAGCTACACTAGCCATTGAGCGTCTGGAGTTGCCATAAACAATTAAGGAATACCTGCTTTAAGATAAATGACAGCTGCTATACTTCTTGCATTGTGTCACGTACAATAGTAGCATGCAAGCCTCACAGAACACCAAGGATCAATTTTTGATGGCTGATGTGACGTTCATTCTGTCTTGTGGATGGAAAAAAGAGACAAAGCTGATTTTGGTGGGTTTCTGCTGTAACAAGTAGAATGTCACAGTAACACAATGCTGGTGGCAAGGCAACAGAACACGTGTGTGTATCTGCAATGTTCTGCTAGCAAATGATAGCATATTGAACAGTCAAAAATTTTCTCTTTCATTCGGATTTTTTTTGTATTCAGTTGGGCGCTGTAATGTGTAGTAAGGCCAAGAAAATGAAAGTTAACATTCTTTTTGGAGAATTTTATAATCAGGACTTCCATGTTCAGAATATTCTTTTTCTTTCATGTCCATAGATCAGGACTTTTCAATCAGTGAATTAGGGCCGTATTTACAATTTAAGTGTTACTGTGAAAACATTTCAAGTTAAATAAATGTAACTAATATGTACTGTAGTTACACTTTTTTGTTGGCATTTGCAATGGGAATGTTATTTATCTTTTATTTTATTTGGCCAGTCAAGTAAGAACAAGTAATTTTTATAATGACAACCTAAAATAAAACTTTTTGGCTTGGGAGTCACATCAGGATTTTAAAATTGAATGGAGGGCCACATTTTTGTAAGGATGGAATTGCCTTTGTTTGCCCAACCCTGTCTTGGAGAGTTAGATACAAAGGCTTACAGTTATGAATGTGAATATTCATATGGTCTGCGTTTGTGTCATTGTAAGCTTCACCAATTCCATTGCTAATAGAAGGGTAAACTATACTTTAGGCTGAACACGTCAGTGATGTGTTTCAAATGTGGCCCCCTCCTTTTGACAAAATGAGAAAAGGCTATTTTCAGAGCCATTTTGTGATTTTTCCAGTCATATGCCACCCTGAAACAGGAATGAAATCACACTGCAGCTGCAGCCAATTGACATTTAGTAAATGACATTTAGGAAACTCAAACCACCATTATTAAAAAGTTAGCAGCTTGGGAAAGACCATCATTCTTCAATGATATAGTTTTCTTTCTTTCTTTCTTTCTTTTGCTTCATGAGTGCCCAGGTGTGTATTGTTTTTGTGCATGCCCTCTCTATAAGATCGGATTCAAACATTGTGCCACACTTATTTGGTAGTAACGTGCATTTGTATATAATGCATCTGTCCTCAAAAAAATGTATGTTGTTTTATTTGTATGGGCGCACACAAACACGTGCACACACATTAACTAGCACCCATGAGTACAGAGTCAGCACAGCATGGCTATGGCACAATTACTTGAGCCACAGGTTACCTCATACCCAGTGGTTAATTTGAGCCGGATCCTGCCGGAACAAGAACCAGTACCTCTCAGATTTTCCTCAGTTTGTTCTGGCACCTACACAGATCCGGTCTGCTGCGCATGACTTGTCTTTTTCCATCTCTGTATTTGCTTTGCACTGTAAACGTTCAACTAAAAGTGTTCAGAGTTCATGAAGTTGTCTTTTCCTGCAGCCTCTTGTAGTCTCAGCACCGCCTGACAAGATTGTGAAAGTTTTAGCTTTTTGTTTTCTGGTGTTTGTGCTACCGATGTGTTGTACCATATTTGCATCGGTTTGCCAACCGGATCCATGTCTGTCGTGTGCCCAAATGTGTTCCAGAACCTCCTGATTTACAAATTAAGCACTGCTCATAACCAGAGAAAGATTTCAAATACAAAAAATTTGCAAACAGTGTTGGGAAAAATTACTTGTAAAAGTAACTAATTACAGTTAGTAGTTACGGTTCCCATAAAGTAACTAGTTATGTTACTTAGTTACTAGCCTCTTAAACCAGGCCTAGAAGGTCGCTAGGCCTGGGAAATCCCTTTAAGATTTTTTTTGCAAAGTGGTGGGAAAAATGTTTTTGTCAGTAATTTCTCAAAACACGTTAACCTGATCCAAATTCATTGCTTGGGCTAATGCCTTAACCAAGTCAAATGCATTGCTTGGGAGGGGCTTATACAGGTGCTTAGAAGAATAATGCCTTCAATGCAACAGTAGCTACGCATTTGGGGTGAACCATATCAGTCTTTGAGAAACAAAGATAACCTTTTCCTAGGTAAATTGTTGTTATTGTGACCGGAATACACACACATTAGAAGATATAGTAGGATGATGACCGGTATAATGCTGAATGATGGGTTTTCTAAAGCGGTATGTGGTTCCTGTCACAATCTTCTGCTATAATATAAAAGTGTGGATGAGGTAGAAAGAATTAGCGCTTTTGTGAGGGGAAAAGGCAAACTCTAAACTGAATGAAAAGAGGTGGCGCGGCAGTCTAAACCCCCAGACATACCAAAATATTTTCGCCTTACGAATTTTCTCGGTCTCGTTTTGATCCTCATTTGCTGTTGCAATTCCTTTTGCGTTGAGAACACAAACCTGATCCTCGATTATTGAAATCAGTAGCCAGAGAAGCATCACTGATCTGTCCATTTTCAATTTCAATAAATCGCAGACTGTCGGCATGCTTGATAACTTTTACCATAGCCTGTAGGAAGGCACGCCCAAACATCTCTTTTTTTGAGAAAAGCATTTAAGCAGAGAAGTTGTAATAGCTTTATTGACTCGATCTTATGAATAGAGCACAGTTCTTCCAAAACAGAATCAAGTTTTTCCTCCATATCTGCTTCTTTTCTGATATGTTGCAACCTAGGTAGGAACTTAAAACTTTCAGGAAATATGTTCTATTCAGTTTGAAGAAACAGTGAAACCATGCAAAGCCCACATTCAACAAGCCTGTGACTGGAGGTTTATTTGAAAACTAACAAGCGGCAACTTTTTGCCAGACCTCATAAGCGGAGCTGTCCAAGAAGAGCGAATTTCTCTTACTGTGTGAGTGACTGATTGACTGACTACCCCTTGTTAAATAGCATAGGGGTTAGCTCCTCGCGGACTGCCATGCAGGGGGACTGGTGTTTGAGCCTAGCCATAGTCAAAATAAATTATGCATTAGGATTTGTTCAGGATAGACAAAAACCTCACTGGCTACTACCTTCAGTAGCTATGTTATATTAAGCCTAAAATAAAACTGTTTACAGTTGTATTTCGACTATTTCTGGTGGATTTTCGAAGTACACATCCGTGCACGCTTTCTGGGGTAATATACAGTAGATCGCAACCCCTTGCACAATAACAGAGGAGGGGTTTCCACAATTGTCTCGTCTTTTCACTTGACGAAACAGTCAGTTATCATCACCTATATTGATAGTTATTGTATCAGGGTCATTCACGAATGAAAGAAAAATGAACGTTGTTGTGCCATGAAATTAAATGGCACTAAACAAATTATGCATTAGGATTTGTTCAGGATAGACAAAAACTTTGCTGGCTACAACCTTCAGTAGCTATGTTATAGTAAGCCTAAAATAAAAGTATTTACGGTTATGTTGCGACTATTTCTGGTGGATTTTCGGAGCACTCATCTGTGCATGCTTTTTTGGGTAATATACACTGATCAGCCCTAACATTATGACCACTCACAGGTGAAGTGAATAACACTGATTATCTCGTTATCATGGCACCTGTCAGTGGGTGGGATATATTAGGCAGCAAGTGAACATTCTGTCCTCACAGTCGATGTGTTCTGAGCGACTTTGGATCTGAGCGACTTTGACAAGGGCCAAATTGTGATGGCTGAACGACTGGGTCAGAGCATCTCAAAAACTGCAGCCCTTGTGGGGTGTTCCCGGTCTGCAGTAGTCAGTACCTATCAAAAGTGGTCCAAGGAAGGAAAGGCGGTGAACCGGTGACAGGGTCATATGCGTCCAACAGACAAGCTACTGTAGCTCAAATTGCTGAAAAGGTTAATGCTGGAACTGATAGAAAGGTGTTAGAACACAGTGTATCACAGTTTGTTGTGTATGGGGCTGCGTAGCCGTAGACCAGTCAGGGTGCCCATGCTGACCCGTCCACTGCCGAAAGCGCCCACAATGGGCACATGAGCATCAGAACTGATGCAGACCATGTGCACCCTTTCATGGCAACAGTAACCCCTGATGTCACTGGCCTTTTTCAGCAGGATGATGGGCCCCCTGTCAAAAAGCAAAAATGGTTCAGGAATGGTTTCAGGAACACAACGAGTTCAAGGTGTTGACTTGGCCTCCAAATTCCCCAGATCTCAATCCAATCAAGCATCTGAGGGATGTGCTAGACAAACAGGTCTGATCCATGGAGGCCCCACCTTGCAACTTACAGGATTTAAAGGATCTGCTGCTAACGCCTTTGTGCCAGATACCACAGCACACCTCAGAGGTCTAGTGGAGTCCATGCCTCAATGGGTCAGGGCTGTTTTGGCGGCAAAAGGGATGGTCATAAAGTTATGGCTGATCGGTGTAGATCACAACCCCTTGGCCAGTAAAAGTGGAGGGGTTTCCACTATTCTCTTGTCTTTTCACTTGACAAAAATGACAGTTATCGTCACCTATATTGATAGTTATTGTATCAATGTCATTCAAGAATGAAAGAAAAACGAACATTGTTGTGCCATGAAATGAAATAGCTTTGGCAAAGTAAAGTTCATCTTCAGTCTCGCTAGCAATTGTTCAATTCTTCTGACAAGTAGTAAGCTAGTAGATACAGTACTAGTAAGTCTATTACTGGTATAAAAGACAGTTACATAGCGTAGCTGTTAAAACATGGCAAAAAAAGTGGAAAAAGCCATACAGTTCATATATGCTATTTCTGGTGGAACTAAACTTACTTAGAAACATTAGTCAGTTTAACACAATGCTTAATGGTGTCTAGCAAAATATTCAAACTTGGTGTGATGTAAATGCAGGACAAAATTATATAATGTTTAGCTTAGCAGCGTAGTGGTTAAAGACACAGCCTGTCACATGGGAGACCCAGGTTCAAATCCAGCGAATGCAACAACATACCTCCCTTCTAATAGTAGGCCGGCGGAACTATGCTTGCTTGGTTCCTTTTCTTTTTGCCGGACCGCGGAACGGAGCCGGCTAAGAAGAGTGAATATCTCTTACTGAGTGAGTGAGTGAGTGACTGACTGACCACCCCTTGTTAAATAGCGTAGTGGTTAGAGAAGCGGACTTGTGAACTATAGGTCCTGAGTTCGTATCTCTTCACAGGCGAAGCGATGTACGCATTATGAATTATTCCGTATAGACGAAAACTTCGCTGGCTAAAACTGTTAGTATTTACATTATAGTAAGCCTGAAATAAAACAGTTTACGGTTATATTGCAACTGTTTTTGGTGGATTTTCGAAGTACGCATCCGTGCATGCGTTTTGGGTCAGGATAGACAAACACATTTGCTGGCTTAACATACAGTAGTTACGTTATAGTAAGCCTTAACTGAAACTGTATACGGTTATATTGCGACTGTTTCTGGCATGGAAATGTTCATCTTCAGTCTCGCTAGCAATTGCTCAATTCTTATGATTATTCCTAGGAAGTTAGTAGATACTAGTAAGCCTATTACTGGCTAACAAGATGTTAAAACGGCCAGTGGCAAAAGCAATGCAGTTCATAGACGCTATGGTGGAGGTAAACTTAATAAGAAACGTTAGTCAGTTTAACACAGTCCTCAATGGAGACTAGCGACTGCTGAAACGTGGCGTAGTGGTTAAAGACAGTGCCTCTCATGTGGAAGACCTAAGTTCGAATCTATTGAGAGCAACGACATGTATTAATTATTTCTGGTAGATTCCACGATTCTCTTGTCTTTTCACTTGATGAAAAAGTTAGTTATCGTCGCCTTTATTGATAGTTACTGCATAAATGTCATTCACAAATGAAAGAAAAAAGTATGTTGTTTTGCCATGAAAGAAAAAACTACGTTCTTATGCCATGAAATAGCTTTGGCAGACTCGCTAGCAATTGCTCAATTCTTATGACTATTCCAGTAAGTTAGTAGATTCCAGTAAAGCTTATTACTGGGTAATACGCTGTTAAAACAGCCAGTGGCAAACGGCATACATAGACTCTATTTGTCGTGGAGGTAAACTTAGTAAGAAACGTTAGTCAGTTTAACTGTATGTCATTCACGAATGGCCAATTAACTATTAAAATGGCCAGCCTTTCACGTGGGCGACCCGGGTTCGAATCTCGAGATGGCAACACTTTCTATTGCGGGCCGGCTGAACTAGGCTTGCCTGTTTTCCAGAATTCCAAGGAGGCCAGATGAA
>JACXGI010000618.1:0-22527 GCA_016801175.1 Esox masquinongy
CCCCTCCACAGCCTCCTCCCATCCAACCCTGCCACACTTATCTCATCCCACCTCTTATTATGGTGGAACAGTTTGTCAAACTTGGCCATAGTTAGAGAAAGTTGTGAGAAAGTTGCAAGAAATTCTTGGCTTAGTTATCTGACTCTTTGAGGAACAGGGCCGTTCTTGCTTCTCTTGTTAATTGTGATGACGTGATTGCAATAAATTTCTAGCTTATTGAAGAAATATTGCATTTAGTATTGATGGCTACAGCTGGTAGCCTATTTTCTCCCATTTGGTGTTATAAGGTGGCTGTATTAACATCTTGTTGTAATGGACCAGTGTTAATTTACACAACTGAATGTCAGAAATACAATTCCATTTGAAGCCATGCCTTGCAGTTTTTTGATTCATTAAAATGAAAAGATGACAAATACTTGACTCAGTGCGGTGACTCCCATACAATGATATTGTCACTCCTAAGGTTAACTGTTGTCCCTGGCTTATTTCACTATGACAGTGGTGATTAAGCAATGACCCAGGATAATCAGAGCATCCCGTTGCTTAAAGTGATATAAATTATAAACAAGTGCGTCGGTGGCATCTGGGCCCAGCCTATGATTAACTTGCTTTTATAAGTAATTACACCCAGATTGCTCTCTGTGGCCACGGGGCCGCTTGCTGTCTTTACCCTGATGGCTCCCAGATGTGTCCGGTAGGAGGGGGAAGGCAAGGGAAGCCCATGGAGGCTGGGAGATGTGCCTATCTCTGCTGCCCTGCTGGTTAACCCTAATGAGCTTTTACAGGCCTGAGATTCACATTGACAGTCAGCCATGACCAAACAAGCCGTTCACTTATGGAACCGTGCTGAACGAGGTCGTTTCCTAAAAGCCCGGGAGCTCTCTCATGCAGTGTGCCAACAGTGTGGGTCCCGAAAAGCCTAGATGACCCTTTTAAACCCATGGGACTCCCCCATTGACTTTAGTGTTGTGGGGCGGTACCAAGAAGTCCCTATAATACAGACTACAGTAAACACACTCATAAAAAAATGTGTATTTCATTGACATTGAATGGAAATTTGGCCATCTCCTTCTCACACAGTCTCCCTCTTTGTCTCTCAGGTAGAAGACTGTGTGTGCTGCTCGTCTCACATGTCAGCCGGGGGTCATGATTCAGACTGGAACAGACCCTGCAGGCCCCACCAAAGTAAGTCCGCCAGACACTTAACCATGTCCATTGTACTGTATAATTTAAAGTCAATGGGTTGCTCGTCACTTATTAGTCAGAGCGGCTACTTTGTGAACCATATTGGATATTCGGACAATGTAAGAGTCTTCCGACAATATCGTTTCCCTACTGTGAACGGAAGAAGTAGTGTACACTTAAGTGTCTAAACAGGGGAGTTGAGTGAAGAAGTAGTGTACATGCACTCCGTGTGGGATATGTGAGGACGTGCGTGTGTGTGTGTGTGTGCGCGTGTGTGTGTGTGCATGTGCTGTATATGTGTAAGTATTTCATTGGCGTCTTCTGGGAATGATAGAGCCGGACTGCTTTTCCCATCCCTTTCACTCTCCATACCAGTGGAGTAGAGTGGGCCAACTTGCTCCATCATTGTTTTGTCTGCTAAAGCCATGACAGTGTACCGTGTGACTGCTGGGCGTTAATTTTACGGCTACGTGGTAATTGGCTGCAAAGCCCCTTTTTTATTATTCCCCTTCTCTCCTCAATAATCCAGAGGTTGGCCAGACAGAGGTCCCCCAAGGATCTTATTCACAGGATAGAGTTTCATATCAACCTGGAGAATACCTCTCGAAAAGGAAATAGACCAGGATTGTATCTATTCATTGTCCAGCATTGGACAGTGAAGCCTGAGGATAACGTTTCTCTTGTTGATTTGTCTGGGCTCCTTATTACCTTGGCCCCCTGTGTGGAATGCCGTGGCGACATTGTTGATCTGTCGGAGTGTTGTTTGGACTGCTTCTTCACTCAGTTCCTCCGCTTTGGACGCGCTCACGTATGTTCTCCGTTCACCATTTTATGTTAGATGTGTGAACGTGTTGCGTTGAGTCAATGCAATGCTTTGTGTAGGTTTTTTTTGTCAGGGTGGATGACAGGGAGATATGCCTTTGGGGGAAGCAAATGTGGATTGCTCCAGTGTGTCATTATGAGGGTGGTCCCAGCGGCGGAGCACTTACTCATTGTCATAAAGGTCTAGAGCAGAACCTCATCTGTGATCACTCCTATTTTGGTTTGGCAGCTGGCCCAGGACCGCCAAGTCTACGTCGTTGTCCACACGCTCTGCGTCTCACCGACACACCACTCACACGTTAGGCATGAACTAGTGCTTGGCCATAGCAATTGGCAGCTTAATGCCAACTGTGTCATTTGACAAAAGCCAGTCATAACCCTGCAAACCAGATTTTGTCGTTAGTATGTCCCCGAACGTCAGGAGGTTGTGTCATGATGGTTATCTGGACATCCTTCTGATGTCCCCTATGTGGTGGGTAAGACATGAAGGGGAAAGGTTTGAAGTATGATTTGATGGTCTATAGGGCAATGTCTCATAATCGTGCTAGTTTATTTGTCATATTATTGGGTTCTGTCAGTAGAATCTTTGACCGGTTCAAAATGATTGAAGACACTATACTTTATTTAATGTGTTGCTTGTGACTGGACATTGGATGTTTCATCACCACATGTTCTTATGAAGTTTAATTCCACCACAAATAGCATCTATGAACTGTATGGCTTTTGCCACTGGCTGTTTTACTAGCTTACAAGCCAGTAATAGGCCTACTAGTATCTACTAACTTACTACTTGGAATAGTCATAAGAATTGAAAAATTGCTTGCGAGACTGAAGATGAACTTTTCACTGCCAAAGCTATTTCATTTCATGGCACAAATACATTCGTTTTTCTTTCATTTGTGAATGACATTGATACAATAATTATCTATATAGGTGACGATAACTGACTTTTTTGTCAAGTGAAAAGACCAGAGAAACGTAGAAACCCCTTCTGCTGCGCATGGGGTTGTTGTGGTCAATATTACCCCAAAAAGCATGCACTGATGCATGCTTCGAAAATCCACCAGAAATAGTAGACCATCCTGGAACTTTTGGCACACCATTTTCAGCGTACTACAGTTTCGGACATACTAATCTTCTCGTATACTAATGTGACATACTATATAGCATGCAAGTATGCGATTTGAGATTCAGCCTATGTCTCACTTTTCTCTCCAACTGATATGCTTTCTGTGGAAGTATATTCCAAACAGGGTGCATATTTACAGAGACTCTTCAGTCCCCATTGAGTTGAATGGTCTGTATGAAAGGTTTTTTCCTGTGTTTTGAGGGGACTCAAGCGTCTATACGCGCTATCCCAAGACATCCTCCCAGCTCATAAGAATTCTATGTCCGACACAGAGGAGCGTGTGGAACTCTTCGCCTGGACTCCCAAGAAATTTGGCGTTCAGGAATTTTATTTGCTAAGGGATCAGACCAAAGCACTTTTATTTTTCTGTCTCTTATTCTCTTAAAATCCTGGGATTTTTCAGTCGTGCGTGTGTGTTTTAATCCCCTGAAGGGGGGAGGGTGGGCTCGAGGCAAAGAGGGAGAAACTTGTGGTCCGGTCACGTACTGTTCAGTTCTATGCAGACCCGGCATGTGGACCAAAGCTGCCTAGATATTTCAGTCATTTGTTTCCCGGCAACCTCAGCGCTGGGCCAGAGCAGTTGCCAAGTGGTGACCGAGGCGCTGACACTCACACATGTGTGCACAGCCCAGGCTGCAGGCAGCAAGGCAGCCAAGCCAGATGTGCTGCTCAGCATGGCAGCTGGAGAGAGAGAGAGAGAGAGAGACAGACAGGGCTTTGCAGTGCACAGAGGTAACCCATCCCGAATTCCTCTTCCAGATTCTGTCTCTCGTCTACTCTCTACTGTCTCAACTCTAATCTCCCCCATTTACTTTGTTGTGCCCACTCATTCTTTCCTCTCATATATTTTCTCCTTTGTATCCTCTGTTGACCTCTTCCACACATCCTTCTTGTAGTCTCTCGACCACTCTGCTCTCCCCATCTCCTCTTATCTCCGGTCTCCCACCTTCATTGTCTCACAAGCTGTCAATACGTACGCATGTAAGACAATGCTCTGAACATACATGCAGGAAGGCTGTCAGTCTGTCTATGTGTCCTGTGAAAGGCTCTGGGTTAAAGACCACTGGTTGTTTTACATGTTCTGCATGAGAAGGACAGATCTGTAGTTTCCAGTACTATTGCAAGGAGTTCTGTGTATATGTGAAGAGTTTCCACACTTGAGTTTTTTTTATCAGGAATGATTGATTTTTGGTAGCTTTCCAAGATTCTAGTAAAATATATTTTTTGATGAAAAAAAATTGTACATTATATTCAGACTGTGATATGTGGTTGCTTCTGCTATATATATCTTGATGAGTGCAGTAACTGTAAATTGCTCTGGATGAAAGCATCTGCTAAATAACTAAAGTGTCAGCTATCATTATTTTGTGTTCATTAATTGTTCCACAACAATGGAAATGGGGATGGGACTTAGTCTATTTCCATTTATACACTAGTCACAAGTGATAGCTGAGAGACCACTGTCCTGATTTTGACAAAACGTGCCTTAATAAAGACACATTATTTACAAATTATACTGATTGGCCTAAAGGGGGTGCTATAATAATTTATTGGAAACTGAAGAAGCATATCTCATACAGCTTGAGCAATAGTCATGATTCTGTTTATGTTTTACAAATCCATTCAGTTATCCAAGTTGTTTTAAATCAACAAGGATAAATCACCAGATCACTTGAAGTGCCAAGTGATTATGATACCCAGTAGCTGCTCAAGATTCCTGCCCTTTAAAATATCAACCTATTAGTAGCATACTTATAAGAATAAGAATAGAAAGGTAATCACATTTATGTAATTTAGCAATCCAGAGACACTTAGCTGGTGGGGTTAATTAATGCATATATTTTCATACTGTTTTGTTCTAACCCCCTATGGGAATTATACCCACTAACCATGTCATGCTCTTACAAAGTGAGCTACATGGGACCATGCGTTCAAATGTGTCACCTTGCATTAGAAACAAATAAAACAGCATATGCTACATCGTTGAGGTTTTCTTTTTCCTGGTTGTAGTGCAGAAATGTTCTTAGTAAAAGTATGAATAGGAGGAAGCCCCTGAAGGACTGTGGTTGTACTGGTCAAACATAAGTACAGGACTGACCGTTGTTAAAGTTACAGGATTGACATTTATCGAAGTAGTGGCTGTTGGTGACTCAGTGTTCTTGCTAGCAAATCCTGCTAAAATGTATTGCTCCTTAAAGGGCATCGTCATCATTTTCAAATTACTTTATTATTTTGTATTATTTTGATATCATGCAGCGGTATCATTAAACAAAAAAATCATGTTTTTAAATGCTCTGCCCCTTTAACCAATAAAAGGTAAGTTACCAACATTTCGGGAAAATTGATAGCAATTTTTAATAACACTTTTTTGTGATCATAAGCTTCTAGTTACTTTAGGACTCAGCCTTTATTCTGCAACAGACTTGTCCAATTGTAATTCCAATGTAATCCAATCACAGTTGAATACCTCAAACATAAACTGCAACCCTGTATGTAAACAACCGGGTGTAGCTCTTCTATCCTCCATACAATAGCAATTCCCAGTCACTTTCTCCCTAATTGGCAGCACAAGCCTTTGGTTTCATGGATGTGAGGAGCATAAATAAACCTCAGAGTCTCCCTGTAGGCTCGGTAAGCAGGGTCTGAGTGCTGGCTCAGGCTCAGGCACAGACTGGGCCAGTCTTAGGATCAGAGGCTGAAACAGCAGCAGTCAGGAATTGACTGTTTATTTCCACCATCAGGATGACTGATGCTGTCCCACTGAGGACTCCAAGTGCTCAGTACACTATGTGTAGTGTCTCAGGGCCTTGCCTCGGTGCCCCCCCTTAGCTAAAAACATTAAACGCTCCGTTCCTGGCATGGAGCGAAGGACCAAGGCAAAGGCCCTGTCTGAAAACTAGCCTGCAGCAGGTTGCACTCAAAAGCACCACTTGTTGCAATGCGCCAAATGACTGTATTTAAGTGTCTAGTAGTGACCCAAGCAGACAGCTAGAGGGATGGACTGAATGTTCTGGAAAATTCCACTGGTTGGGATTGGTTGGGGTGGGAGTAAGGGCTTTTTTGTTGTGGCAGATACCCTATGTTGCTGTTTTTCTTCCATGGATTGTGGGCTCCCCAACTCTGTGTTGGAGTTTTTTTACAGTGTGATCTTCAGCTTAATGTCTTAGTTAAAATAACCGTTCAGGCAGAATAAAAATGTGTTATAAAGATGTTAGTGTAAGTAGGTAATAAATATATTTATATTTATATATTTCATAAATCATATTTTACATAATAAAGCACAACTATGAAGGAACCTGTGTTATTAGGCCATGCCTGGAATGTCAAGAGGTTGTGTAATTGTCCTTTCACCCTCCACTCTATCCCCCAAAAACATAAGTTCTGGTTGTCAGAGGAAATGGAGAGCCTGCGATCCTATTTTCACCCATAACAAGGTAACACTCCATTTCAACAATTTTAACAAGGCAACAGTCCATTTAAATTATTTTACATTTACTCAATTGGTTGAACAATGCAGGAGAGAATGCCCCCCCCCCCAAAAAAAAGAAACATGTTCTTCTCATCAAGAACATTGACAAGAATAAATATAGTTGAAGTCTTTGGATGTGGACATGCAGTCATTATGTACTGACTGTTTTGTACTTCTGACATGATCGGCTTTTTGTATATTTGGCTAATCTTATGCTGCCATGGAATATAGAGCCATGTCTGGAGATGTGAGTGTAAAAGATCCCTGAGAATGGACCATTGATGCTTTCATTATCATGCTCCATTTGTAACATCAAACTTCATAACCTGCTGCTTATAATGCTGCAAAGCAATACAGGACTAAACCCAATGTTTATTGTTGACTTGGTCCTGGCTGCGTATACAGAATAAATTGGCACAGTGACGTGAGAAGGCAGGAATCCTTCCCTTCTTTCCTCCTGGCCATGGACATTCTTCTGGACGTTATTTCCTGCTCCGTAGGCTTACCCAGCTAGTCTTGTAGCGTGACTCACGAAAGGCTGGTATGCCAGCGGTCTGGGTTTGGCCAAATTAAGTCTATCAAAGAGTTTCAGGCAGTTTGCCTGTGTCCCTACCCTTGTGATAATGCAGGTTAACTTACAGGTACACAGTAAAGGGGTTACTATGACTGTAGCTTACAGGCTGCTCAGGGAAAATGTACTGTATTATACTGAACATGCTATGTAATCAAAATGATTTATTGAATTCATTTATTAATTAGTTGAGGGGAGGGGTTTGCATTATACTTTGTAGGTTGGACGTTAGGTAAAATATCCACACATTGGAACACATTAATAGGGTTTGATATCATTTGTACTTTTTGAGCAATGCTTCCAGAGTTATAGCGACTACAGAGCAGAAAAGACCAGGAGCAACCGGTTATGGTTTAAAGTCTGTGCTGGCTGATACTCCGGTGTGAATATTCTTGTAGCTGGTGCTAGGCCTCAAATATGGGCAACAAAATCGTATGCATGCTTTGTTGACTAGTGCTGGGAACTCTCTTGTTTTAGAAACTGTAGTTGTCTTGCTGTGCCTCTTCCCTCAGTGCTACTCAAAGGTGCCTGTTTCTTAGTGTAGTGTTTCTTCTAGGGTAAAGAAAATACTGTAGGTCTACTTATTCAAACAATCAGTTCTTTATTTAGCCTTGCTAAATATTTTCAAATACAATGGCCTGCTCACAGGTATTGTAGGCCTACACTTTGATTACACGCATTGCCATATTGTTATGATGAGTCGGGGAGAAGGTTGCGGTTCCAAATGCGGAGCGTTGGAAGATTTATTTTGAAAACAAATACATAGTTCCAGAAAGGGCGAGGCAGGAGACGTAGTCAAAAATCCAGAAACATAGTCGGTAACAGGAAATCCAGGAAAAACAGCTAAGGTACAAAATAACCAAGGCTAGGCAAATGTCGAGAACAAGAAGGCTAAAGTAGGCTATTTTACACTTGAAAATCTTGGTACTATGGTGTTTTTGTAGGAAAAATAACGAAGGCTCAGTACGTTGGTGAATGAAAAACAATACCTCACAGGAAACTGAGAATGGCCACTGAATAAACAGCTGCGCTAAACAAGGAACAGGTGGATCAAATAACACAAATTAATCCAAAATAAGCATAGAATACAAAACCTAGAATGTCATAAACCATGGAAAAATAACCAACTGCGAAAGAACAAACGAAAACAAAACAAAACTCAATGAATACACAAATCCCTATACAAACAAATTGCTAACGAAGATTGCGCCTCAGATGAAGTCTGACAAAATCGCCTCGTTACTGATTAGCTTCAGCTCCGCTGTGCACGGAACGTCTTCATTCAAGATGGAGGTGGGGTGGAGTTACGAGGTTTTGCCGACAGTTTGAGGATCCAATGGAGTTACGAGGTTTAGTCACAAGCTCTTTTTAATACTTTTCATTGGTTAAATATTTGTGAAACACACAGACAGACATGAAGGGTGACCAATTGGATTGATTTATGAAAAAAATAAAAATGGCATAATATGGAGATACGAGATTTCTGCCCGACAGCAACTATGGGGTGGTACCATTCAAATATTGGAATTTTTTATGCAATTCATCATAATTATAAGTACGCTGCAGTAAAATGTTTTTGTGGTTTTTATAGTTTTTACTGTGGGATTCAACTGTACATGGTCATCCATGGTCATCCCCAGTGTAAATGATATGGATGTCCTCTCCAAGATACTGGCTTTTCTGAACTAGTTTAACCCCTTTTGAACTGCTTTATATATGATTTTTTTTAGGAGTGTTTCTGGCGTGTTGGTTTGTCTTTAGTCTTATCTATCAAAATAAATAGTTTGTGTTTCTAGAAAGTGAACACGTTGGGTCGGGTACGTTTTTCCCGCTGTCACTTCCCTCTGCTCCTGGCCTGTGCACAGGCAGCCCATGTGGTTTACCACTTCCTGTTTCACCCACACATCATGGGTGTGATTACTCCTCAACTGTACACATGATGCCTACTCTAACACAACTCCCCAACTGAAAATGCACAGGTTATACATACTTAAGTCTGATATGTGCTTATTTTGAAATTGACGTGGTTTAATATCTCATTTTAAATTAGTGTAGATGGGACAAGTGCGATTTTATGAGTCGATCACACATACTGTGGACAAAACTTTGTATGAAAACATTCTATATGAATAGCAAGGTGTTGTGTCTGAACTATATTCACTTTAGTCAGGGTTCCCAGAGTGTGTGCTCTTCCTAGTGCCCTGAGACATGCAATCCTGTCATATCATTTGGATGATGTTGCGTTATGAGATTGGATGGCTCCTGTCAAATTGAAAACATATGACAGAGAGTGCCCACAGCCCGTCATACTGTCAGCTTCAGGCCAGTGTTTTGTCAAGCAACAGACGACCCATTATGAAAAAAAAATGTTATTTTTAATATAACTGTCTGGCCGCAATGATTAATTCAAGTCATATGGCTTTTTCTCTCTTTTTGTACAGAAATCTCAGCAGAGCCTGTACTTTAAATTCCAAAAATGGGTCACTGGTCCTTTAAGACCATTCCTTTTCCACTGAGTTAAATGGCTGCTGAGAGCCACTCACCTTAAAAAGCTCCACCTTTATGATAATTGTACATATGCAATACAGTATAATATTAATTATTTGGGGGGATTTTCCTGATTACCCATCGAGCACATCCTGAAATAATAAACTCTCCAAAGAGGATTATGTTTCTTATGTCATTTCATTCCACTAAATCATCTAACCAAGGTTCTCCTGTCCACCAGTCAACCTCCTAGACTTAACAGTTGCCAGAGTACCATTACACCTTTTCAGTGGTCCTATATGATGGTGGTGGAAATGACCCACAATGCCAACTGGAGAACAACAATACCCAGTCCCTAGGGGATATTCCAGTAAAAGACAATCAGGCAGATTGTCAGGCAGCCAATCAGGCAGAAACAAACCCTCCCAGAGGCTACATCCTCCGCGAGAAGCTTGCAGAGTAGCAATCCAGGCCCAAGGATTCAAGCTTTTATCTTTCAACCACAGGCAGTTCACAGTCACTACCAAGGGCTCAAAAGTTTCCCACCAATTTGCGGACAGGCCACAGCTATTACCAGGGGCCCAAGGGTCTTTTCCATAACCAAGTTCAGGAGTCCAACCAGCTACTTCATCAACAAAAAGGTCCCTCTTTCCTCTACAGAGCGCTACAAGTTCCAGGTCCTGAGGGACCTACCAGTTAGCCCAATCCTATATGTATGGCATTAACCTATATACTAGTCCTCTCATAGCCATGAGGACAAAATATGGCCAGCTGAATGCTCCACCTATCAGACCAGTGGATACACTGCTATCCAGGAGTTCGATCTATTTTTACTAACTGATAGGAATGCTGCAGTCATTGGAAGGTAACAATGACAGTGAAATAAAATATGGCTCCTATGGGTACATATTCCTGAGCAAACCAGCAGACCAGTTTCTTATCGTGATGGCTTTGTGGAGTACTGCTTAAATCTGTTAATTATCAAGGTGCTTTGGAGCGCAATGTTGAACCCAGAGTACAGAAACTAGATCTCTGTCAAATATTGCTGGTCTTCCAGTAGGACAACGACCACAAACATATAAAAAGGAGTCATAAATGGTTAAAGAAAAGATTTAGTTGCCAGTCCAGATCTTATAGAAAACCTGTGGTGAGATATGAAAAACAATGTGCCAAGTAGCCAGTAGAGAAAGGCAGGACACCTACCGATGGGTACAAGAACTGTGTAGTTATCTTTGCCAAAGAATGTGCTATAAGAAATTCGGCCTTGGATGCCAATAATTTTGTTCATGCAATTTTAATTTCTGAGTTACAGCAATACACTTAAATTTTAGTAAGACAAATTCATTCCATAATTAGAAAAAATATATCATATGTGGAGACCAACATTTTCTTATTTTTTCCCCTAATTAAGATGAAGTGGGAAATTAGTTTTAAATAGTGCAAGGGTGTGAATATATCTGGCCGCAACTGTAAAAGTTGGTAATGACTTGGATGAACTTGCAAAAAGTATATACAGTGGATATAAAATCTACACACCCCTGTTAAAATGCCAGGTTCTTGTGATGTAAAAGAATGAGACAAAGATAAATCATGTCAGAACTTCTTCCACCTTTAATGTGACCTATAACGTGAACAATTCAATTGAAAAACAGAAATCTTTGAGGGGGAAAAAAAAAAAAAAAAAATTCACAATAACCTGGTTGCATAAGTGTGCACACCATTAAACTAATACTTTGTTGAAGCACCTTTTGATTTTATTGCAGCACTCAGTTTTTTTGGGTAGGAGTCTATTAGCATGGCACATAACACTTAACATGGCAATATTTGCCCACTCTTCTTTGCAAAAGCGCTCCAAATCTGTCAGATTGCGAGGACATCTCCTGTGCACAGCCCTCTTCAGATCACCCCACAGATGTTCAATTGGATTCAGGTCTGGGCTCTGGCTGGGCCATTCCAAAACGTTCATCTTCTTCTGGTGAAGTCATGCTTTTGTGGATTTGGATGTGTGCTTTGGGTCGTTGTCATGCTGAAAGGTGAACTTCATCTTCAGCTTTCTAACGGACGCCTGAAGGTTTTGTGCCAAAATTGCCTGGTATTTGGAACTGTTCATAATTCCCTCCACCCTGACTAAGGCCCCGGTTCTAGCTGGAGAAAAACAGCCCCAAAGCATGCTTCATGTTTCCATGAAGCAAATTAGCCGGGCTTGGATGTTTTTCTTTGTAAGAAAAAGCTTCTGTTTTGCCACCCTACCCCATAGCCCATTCATATGAAGAATACGGGAGATTGTTGTCACATGTAGCACACAGCCAGTACTTGCCAGAAATTCCTGCAGTTCCTTTAATGTTGCTGTAGGCCTCTTGGAAGCCTCCATGACCAGTTTTCTTCTCGTCTTTTCATCAATTTTGGAGGGACGTCCAGTTCTTGGTAATGTCTCCGTTGTGCCATATTTTCTCCACTTGATGATGACTGTCTTCACTGTGTTCCATGGTATATCTAAGGCTTTGGAAATTCTTTTGTACCCTTCTCCTGACCGATATCTTTCAACAATGAGATCCCTCTGATGCTTTGGAAGCTCTCTGCGGACCATGGCTTTTGCTCTGAGATGCAACTAAGAAAATGTCAGGAAAATCCTACTAGAACAGCTGAACTTTATTTGTGATTAATCAGAGTCTCTTTAAATGATGGCAGGTGTGTAATGACTTCTATTTAACATGAGTTTGAATGTGATTGGTTAATTTTGAACGCAGCCACATCCCTAGTTATAAGAGGGTGTTCACACTTATGCAACCAGGTTATTGTAAGGTTTTTATTTTTCATTTTTCCCCCTCGAAGATTACAGTTTGTTTTTCAATTGAATTGTTCACATTATAGGTCACATTAAAAATGGAAAAAGTTCTGACATGATTTATCTTTGTCTCATTCTTTTACATCACAAAAACCTGGCATTTTAACAGGGGTGTGTAGACTTTTTATATCCACTGTATATATGTGAGGTGCAAGGGTAGCGAGTGCGTAATGGAGAGGCAAAAAACAAAAGTAACAAAACAACACAGACACGAAGGATCATGTTCTTCTCTTTATCAAAAAGTCGGCACCACGCGGTCACAAACAACATGGACACAATAACCCGTGAGGTGTGGGTGAAAACCAGGAACTAAAATAGACATCATAATTGCTAACTGAAAACAGGTGTGTGGTGGATGTGCTGCCGCCATCTGCTCCAACCAGTGGTTTGTACACCGGCAAGGTGGAGCGCCGGAGAGGGAGAGAGCACGCAGTGCCACGCGGAGCAACCGTCACAATAAATACTAGAATTTCTAATGTGCAAATAATTGTGATTATTTCTTCATGTAAACATTTTTTTTTCGTTGGACCGCAACCAAAGTTTCTTTTCTATAATATTTGGAAAGTGCCATTTTCTATAATAGTTGGAAAATGGCATAATAATGCCATTTTTCATTGCTTTTTATGCTAAGGGGGCCAATTAATTTAATGTAAACCTTTGTGTTTTATTATAATTTATATATATTAAAAACAAGTATCTATATTGTATACTTATTAGACTATTCTAATTTACATAATTTTAAATATATTTAATATACTTCAATGCTAATAACATACTGTAAAACGATGACATTAAACACGTTAAAACCAAATCTGATGTAGATTTATTAGGTTTAGTCCAGGGGGATGGGGGTTATCTCAGCAGGTGTGACTGTGGTGCAGTCTTCCTGATCTTGCATTATTAATGTTATGTTATTTAGCCTCGCTCTGACTATTCTAAAGAACAAGTTGGACCCAATACAGTAGGTCAAATCACTTCTCTGAGGTTTTGATTTGAGTATATCTCGTTTGTGTGTTAAATTGTACCAATCAATTTGTTGACTAGGCTTATTCAGGGGGGAAAAGGTGTAACATAATGATGATTGTGGCATAATTATGATGATTCATTTATGATACCAGCTATTATATTTTATATTGTAAAAAACATGAATGGGGGACGTGATGTTCATCCATCAATCACCCTGTGCCTTGTGGTCTGTTGGGCAAGTGACCAAGAACATACCTGGTGTGGGTAGACGAGTTAGAATAGTGGAAGTCAAGGTCCAGACCCCACACCAACATGTACAGTAAATCAGGCCAGATGACTGTACCAGAGATGGATGATAAAAGGAACATTGAACTAAGCCTTCATGGTTTAGTTATTTTTCACAATTCCGAGGTGACTGTACAAAAAGTTCAACAGAGCCTTAGCAAGCTAACAAAGCACTATTCAGGTAGCTAATGTTAGTTGGCTACAGTTTCCCATAACTGGCTAGCTAGGTTATTCTTTGGTTATTTATTCACACTTTTTTAATTCCAGAAAATATGTTTATGAGGCTCCTGTGTTTTATAGACTCCTCAATACCATTCACCAGTGCTACAATGACTTAGATACATTCTGACAATAGAAACATTTTGATAAAATTTGACACTTCACAGCCATTGGCGCTAAACTACTGTTTACATTTTATTGTTAGGAATATCAAACCTGTAAGTGAACAAAGTTGTTCTCTCGTCCCCTCCAGCTAAATCACGGGCTGAGGGAGCTTTTGAGGGTTGGACCACCACTATAAGATGGCAGTTTTGCAGCTCTGGCCAAGATCGTTCCAGGGCATTGGCCCATTACTGATATGAGAGACGGCACGTTCATTCCACAGGCATATTATTGATTATTGTGAATTTTGTCACTGATTTAGAATAATAAAATGTAATAAATTAAACTGACTAAGAGTGAGAGTAAACATGAACGACCATGGTTTACCTATTCACAAGTTAGCCTCCTAGCCTAACCAGCTCCTAGAGTGTCCTCATTCGTTTTCCCCCACCCAATCCCCTGGATAAAGCAGTGGAATGCTAATCTAGTGTCTGTGCTGCGCTGCTATAGAATAGTACAGTTTTGTTATCCTCAAATGTCCCCCTTTCACGCCTAAAAAAACAAAGTATGTGCTTTACCATGCTGTCCGCATTTTACAAAATGGAATCTGCACAAAATAAATCTATTTTGAGCAAAAAGTATGTTTCACATCTTGAGATTGCTGCTCAAGTAATTCCCACATTAGGTAGGAAAATCCATTCAGACTGACATGCTATACCTAGCCATTAAATCTGTTGGCTGTTCCAAAATGATTCGCACTCATTATGAACTATTATCCAACCTACAAATCTTTTATATACAATTTGTGACACCACTTAGGATCTTTAGTAGCATTTACAACAGATCATTAATGTGCTTATAAGGCCTCACGATGATTGTACTAGGCAAGCTGTAGGTATCTCCATAAAAGTCTGTGGCCGTCGGGTACGTAGTGTACATTGGAACGCAGAGGGATGCTGGTTTCCTGCTCTCTCTCTCGTGACCACCCTACCTCCCCACAAGGCTACCACAGCTAGACCACCAACACACAGACAGGGATCTGTTCAGCCTGCCGCTCTCAAACAGTGAGGGTGGCGCTGTAGGTGCCAGCTATCTGCTGTTGGAATTTATAAGTTCTGTTCCACAGGAGGAACCACGTACCTGGCAATTAAGTTGAACATTAGTTTGAAACCTTGCAGTGTTTACAGTAGTTTACGTCAGCCAAAGTTCAATGGTGAACCATATTGAGCTCCACTAGCTGCTAAAGGTAGTGTAATTGATGTAGCTAGATGCACTGTGAGTCATTCATTAAATGAGGGAACAAGAGAAAAACATATACTAGAGTCTGGAACAGGATCTTAAGCATTTAGAAATGTGTAACATGTCAATGAGTAAGAATCATAAATGCCCTTTTTACATTACTATTTGCTATCTTTACTATTAAGGTAGTAATCCAGTTCAGGAAACAGTGGCTACACTATCAACAAGGATCAGTCCTGGGTCAGGTTATATTACCCTGTCCAAAATTGACCAGAGTTACTCTATAATGGGGAAGCCAACCAAGTAAAGAAACATATGTATTTTATTGAAGTATGAGTATACTTACATAAACTACAAATTCAGATAATATACTCTACAAAAAATTAAAGATTTTTTTAGTATATCTTAAATTTACTATCCAGCCCAAAATGGGAGATTTAAAATATACCAATCAGCCATAACATTATGACCACTGACATGTGAAGTGAATAACACTGATAATCTCGTTATCAGGGCACCTGTCAGTGGGTGGGATATATTAGGCAGCAAGTGAACATTCTTTCCTCAAAGTTGATGTGTTAGAAGCAGGAAAAATGGGCAAGCATAAGGATCTGAGCGACTTTGACAAGGGCCAAATTGTGATGGCTAGACGACTGGGTCAGAACATCTCTAAAACTGCAGCCCTTGTGGGGTGTTCCCGGTCCGCAGTGGTCAGTACCTATCAAAAGTGGTCCAAGGAAGGAAAAGTGGTGAACCGGCGACAGGGTCATGGGCGGCCAAGGCTCATTGATGCACGTGGGGAGCGAAGGCTGGCTCGAGTGGTCCGATCCAACAGATGAGCTACTGTATCTCAAATTGCTGAAAAAGTTCATGCTGGTACAGATAGAAAGGTGTCAGAACACACAGTGCATTGCAGTTTGTTGCGTATGGGGCTGCGCAGCCACAGACCAGTCAGGGTGCCCATGCTGACCCTGTCCACTCCCGAAAGCACCTACAATGGGCACGTGAGCATCAGAACGGGACCAAAGAGCAATGGAAGAAGGTGGACTGGTCTGATGAATCATGTTTTCTTTTACATCACGTGGCTGGCTGGGTGTGTGTGCGTTGCTTACCTGGAGAACACATGGGAAGGAGGCAAGTTGACGGAGGCAGTGTGATGCTTTGGGCAATGTTCTTCTGGGAAACATTGGGTCCTGTCATTCACGTGGATGTTACTTTGACACGTACCACCTACCTGAGCATTGTTGCAGACCATGTGCACCCTTTCATGGCAGCAGTATTCCCTGATGGCATTGGGCTCTTTCAGCAGGGTAATGCGCCCTGCCACAAAGCAACAATGGTTCAGGAATGGTTTGAGGAACACAACAACGAGTTCAACGTGTTGACTTGGCCTCCAAATTCCCCAGATCTCATTACTTTTGTATAAAATATTAAAATTAATTGGTAGATTTTGTCCAGTTAAGGGTTGTGTGTGTATGTGAGAGAGGGTTATAGATTTGTCCCGTTGAGGGTTGTGTGTGTATGTTGGGAGCGGGTTACAGTCAATTTGGTTCCAGGGGCATGGTCATGAGGTCTACTGCTGTAGGAAAGAAGCTGTTCTTGTGGAGGTTTTGGTCTTCTGCCAGAGGGAAGAGCCCAGAATAGTCCATTTCCGGGGTGAGTGGGATGAGCCCCAATCTTTGCCACTCGCCTCCGTGTCCTGTAGGTGTGTACGTCGTGTAGAGATGGCAGATTGCAGCCAATCACCATCTCTGCAGAGCGGATGATGCTTTGCAGCCTGCCATTGTCTTTGGCAGTGGCTGTAGCGTACCAGGCAGTGATGGAGGAGGTCAGGATGGACTCTATCATGGCAGTGTTGAAATGCACCATCATAGTCGTTGGCAACTTTTTCAGCTGACCCAGAAAGTACATACTCTACTGTGCTTTCTTTGTAAGAGAGGTGATGTTCAGCACACACTTTAGGTCCTGGGTGAAGGTGACGCCTAGAAAGCGACTGGGGAGGGACTTCTCCTGAAGTCCACTATCATCTCCATTGTCTTTAGGGCGTTGAGCTCCAAGTTGTTCTGACTGCACCAGGACACCAGATGGTCTCCCACCTGTAAGCAGACTCGTATCCATCAGAAATAAGTCAGATGAGGGTGGTGTCATCCACAAACTTCAGGAGCTTAAAGACTAAACCCCAGTTCATAATAAAGACATTCCAAATAAATGACAAACAAAAACATGCAATACATTTTTATTGCTTATTTAACAAAAGTGGTTCATTTAACAAAAACTCAGATTTCATGCTAGCAAAAATATGTGAACCCCTTCATTCAATAGCTTGGGCACCTCCATTAGCATTGATAACTTGGAGTAAACGTCTCCTATAGCCAATAATCTGTCTTTGACATCTTTTTGAGGGATTGTTGCCCAGTATTTATTCAGAACTCCAATTTGAGGGGTCTCTGGCATGTACTGCCTACTTCAGATTCTGCTACAATATCTCAATTGGATTACGGTCAGGACTTTGACTTGGCCAATCCAAAACACAAATCTTCTTTTTCCTGAGCCATTCTTTATTAGAATTGCTGGAATGCTTTTGGTCATTGTCTTGTTGAAAGTCCCATTTTTGGCCCAGCTTTAGTTCCTTGACTGATGTCCTGATGTTCTGTTCCCAAATATCCTGGGAAAACTCAGAATTCGTGATTCCTTTCATGACGTGCAGTTGACCAGTTCTTGATGAGGAAAAACAGCCCCAGATCTTGTCATTCCCACAACCATGCTTGGCGGTTGGGATGTTATTTTGGTGGTTGGCAGTGTTGGATTTTCGTGTATCAGTGGTTTTGATTGAGACCAAAAAGATCAATTTTGGACTCATCTGTTTGGACTCATTCATCATTCCAGAAACTTCCAGGTTTGTCCATGTGGTCTCTGGCAAAGTTAACATGGGTACTTCAGTTCTTTTTTGACAGCAGAGGCTTCTTCCTAGCAACCCTCATAAAAAATGTAATTCCGAGTCAGTGTTCTTCTTATTGTTGCTGCATGCATGGGAGGTCTCCAGATGTTATGTTTGGGTTGGCATTTACCTGATTTATTATTTTTCTTGTGGCTCTTGTGGATATTTTGGAAGGGTGTCGACTTCTAGGCCGAGTTGCTATCATGTTAAATGCTCTCCACTTGTGAATTATGTTCCTCACATTGGAAAGGTGGAGCTCAGATCTTTTTGACATGGCTGTATTGCCTTCGCCAGACTGATGTTCTCTCACTACCCTCTTCCTATGTCCTAATCTTTTTTTTACTGATACAGCTGAAGTTTTGCCTTCAGCTGTATCAGTAACACCAAACTGGACAGGTTTCTTGTCTGTATTTCTCTGAGTCCTGCCCAAACACTTAAAGAGCCCTCCTTTTATTGGTTCATTTGGTACACAATTATTTACCCACGTGATTCTACTTACCCACTGGATTTAACCAATGCAACTTGGTTCACTTATTTTTGAACCTACACTAATTCCGTTTTAATTTAGTTTTTCTACTACACACAGAATTTCCTCAAAACCAACATATGGAGTTGGTAACTATAAACCTGTTATGTCAGATAAAAAAGACTGGTCCTGATTAAATAAAGATTTCATGGTGAACACAAAAAAATCTATAATTGCACAAGGGGTTCACATACGTTCAAGCTGCACTGTATACTATCATATACTTTAATACACGTATTGAAAGTTGGCTTCGATTGTTTTGGCACACTATATCTGGGGCTCCCAAATGACTCGACTGGCCCTTGACTCGATTTTGATACTAACATTTATTTGCAACCCCACCATATAAAAAAGTGACGTTATTTACAACCTTAATTAAAGCTATGTCGGTCTGTCAAAAATAGATTTAGTCTAATTTGTAATTCAGTCTGAAACGAGTATGGTTTCAAATGCAGTCTTAAAAAAATAGGACAAACATGCAAGGTTTGTTCAGTTTTTCCACATAGGAAACCTGCCTTAAAAAATACAGCTCCGGAAAAAATTAATAGACCACTGCACCTTTTTCTTTCCTTTCCAAAAAAGTTGTTAATTTGTCACAGGGTCTAGTTGTTACCAAACATATGGGCTTCAGGAAACCCCTGGATCACCGGCCATGTTAGGCCTGCAAGTCAGGTTATGCTGGTTTGCAAAAGAATATGTAATTCCTGTAGGAGTCCAGTGAGAGTGAGGAAATACAACAACGTGGAAATGTTAATCGACCAAAACCCGCGCTCAGAATGATTGCCACTGTAGGGAAGATTGTAAACTGGGACAATGTCAATAATCTACACTGTAACAATCATTTCAGTAACAGGTGTAATAAATCTAACATACTGATAGCAGATATGTTTACATACTGTAATTGTTTCTGGTTAGAAAACTGTTTTGTCTATGTGTAGCATAACATTAACCAACCAAGCAATGCACATGTGAAACAGTGATAGTAAAAAACAATGTGAAAAGCACCCTGCAATAAAGCATTCTGACAAATATGATCTTGTCCAGACCAATTTCAGCAGATAAACTGTAGCATCATAAGTAAGAATACTAAATAATGACAATAGATCACACAATGCTATACCACACATTATAGAGTACAATATTTGAGTAAAATACATTTCTGAAATTGCTGTGTTTTGTTTGTTTGCTGTATTTTGTAAATTAGATTTGTCATTCTGGCTGACAGTGTATGTTCTTTGGACCTGTGTGTTCACTATATTGAAAAGTTGAAAGTTACACTTTTATTTTGAGTCCCAATTTCATTTCAGATGTTCAATAGATTGTAATACTGTCAACAAATGTTCAACAAACAACCTATTGATAAGCAGCTGCTTGCTAAAGTTACTGTTTGGTTTAGAAAATGGTTTAGGGTACGTTTAAGGTTAAGGTTAGGTTAAAGGTTAGGGTTAGTGGATAGTTAGTGTTACTGAAATTCAGTAGACAATATGTAGAGGATCTGCAGAACCACATTGGTGTTATCGACGTTAATTCTGCTTGACATAAGTGCTTTAGCAATCACAATTTTTTAAAAATATATCACTCAATACTTTTAGTCACATCATGTCACCCAAACAGCAGCAAACATAACTCAGTCTGTTCAGGAATGTACAAGAACATTTTGGGGAAACGTCTCATTCAGTAAGAAGTGTTATGCAACATAGCAAACGTTCAAACTAACAGAATACTCTTCAGACTTAGGCTTCCTGTGTAAATGCAGAGAAAGAGTACAGAGGAAGAGAAAGTTGACAATGATAGTGATTGTTTTTCTACATAAGGGAAAATCCATAGGGAGCATGCTTTCTTACATTATAGTTAGACACTATACTTAAGTGTACTTTAAAAAGATATATATTTAACTGTCCACAAAATATATATGTAAAAACATATGTGCAAACATTTAGCACACAGGTGTCAAACTCATTTAATGGAGGACTGACTCTCTGCCGGTTTTCACTTCCTTGTACTTTGTACCTTGTACTGATTAAGGTCACTGATTAGTTAGGAGCAACTTCTGCACTTTGTTGTCTTGCTGGAAATCCCCATCCTGCCCCTATGCTTGGAATGCCCTCTCTGGTCACGTGTTGCAGCCTTAAAAGTCTGAAGCTGACTTTCACAGAGTGGCTAAAGGTTTAGAAATGCATCAAATCTGGGACACACTTGTTTCTTGAATGATGCAATATATGGTCCACTTGAAAAAATCTAATTTCCAAATTGAACTACACCTTGATCATTTTCACTCCCTCAGCTTTGGAACACTTGATTGAGGAATGTGTGAACATGCTGCAAATAGAGTTATAAAATAACAGGGGGTGGAGTTGAGGGAACAGAGGTCCATTTATTGATTCAGTTTAGGTCTTAGCATTGGACATACATTGAAATGAAAAAACAAAAACAGGATACATTTAGGCCCACATAGAATGAGTTTAGCACAGCTGATTTTTTTTGCGTAGTATCCAGCATCTTTTTCTGCAGCGGCAGGTTTGGATATTTGGAAACCATCTGGATTTGTGAGTGCTGGCTGACATTTTACAACACTTTGTAGCATAATTTCATCTCAGTCTGCTATGTCACCATTTCTCAGAAAACACTTTTACTTCACCTATTTACATGCAAGAGTTTTTAGAGACATCTACCACTGACACACAGAAACTCTTACACTGCAGGAGCCTATCTGCCAACGCATTGCCCTGCCTGTTTACTGTAGGTGTTGTTTCACCAAGCTGTCTGTAGATGGAGCCGTTAACAGAGGAGTAGCAGCTTTGAATTAGCTGTTTGCCGAAGTGCTTGTCAGTTTACAATACCAAACATGTGACTAAGCCCCTCACACATTTCCCCTATTGCTTCCACCACATGATTATCCCCATACAACAATGCATTTACGCACTTTCTATCAATCTGGCTCTGATTGTACTACTAAAAGGGCTATTTGAAAATGTTGAAAATATGGCCATATATATGGTGCCTATGGGCCTAATTTAGAATGTTTTTTTGTTTGGTGAAACTTTGATATCACAATCATGTCAGATGTTCCAGTCTATTAAAAAGTGTACAGTTTTGAATAAGTTGTGTCCATTAAGCATGTGGATATTTTTTTTTAAATGAGCACAGATTTGAGAGCAAATGGGTTAAAGACAATCCTTTATTGTAATACCTTAGTCCTGTTAGACACCAGATCAAACATGCTTGGTGTAATAATTATGTTGCCCACATTTCCTTTCATTCTTTCTTTATCATCCATTTGAAAGTGAACCTATAAGTAACCATTGTGTTTTTTTTGAAGTCCAAGCTGTAATTTGCTAAAATATTTTAGCTTTAGATGTTAATATACAGATTATATGCAATCAATTACTCTCCAAACCTGAGTACAGTTGGATGCTGCTGTATTTATAGGAGTGTTTGTGTCCATGTGAATCTATGCGTGTGTGTGGTACAGGACATTCTTATGAGAGGTTGCAGCCCAGCTTCCCAGCTCCCTGTGGAGAGAGCACTTCCAGGCCAGATGAGGTAAAGGTGGAGAAGTAGAGGAGAGACTCAGTGTATGTTAGAGAAAGGGTGGAGGAGGAGGAGTAGGAGAGACTGGGTTTATGTTAGAGATAGGGTGGAGGTGGAGGAGCAAGGAGTAGGAGAGAGACTGGGTTTATGTTAGAGATAGGGTAGAGGTGGAGGAGCAGGGAAGAGATTAGGTATATATAGGAAATAGAGTAG